>ONZK01001943.1:0-17966 GCA_900322385.1 Pharnaceum exiguum | reverse complement strand
CCCCCCCCCCCCCCCCCCCCATCTTCTTAGGTAGGCAAAGTGTGTCCCAGCTGATAAGATGAGCCTTTCTATGTTCCTCAATATCCCCCAATAGAAGTTCCTCACAATCTGGTCTAACTTCAAAAGTTCCCCTTCCCTTAAGTTCAGGCATTGGAGGTAGTACATTGGGATTGCATTAAGAGTGGCTCAAATGAGGCATAATTTGCCAGCTTTGGAAAGACATCTAGTCTTCCAATTTGCCAGTTTCTGTTGTGGTAATTGAGCCACAATTTTTGCCAAGAATTTCCATTGGGACATGATTCTAAAATTAATTTTGGTATTAATTAAAGTGATATTTTAAATTGTCGCTAGCTAGCCAATCTCAAAGTTAATTAATTAGTACTACAAATACATTAGCGTAGAGGCTCGCTCGAGCTTAAATACTTCAATCAAACTAAGAACTCCCACACCCCGATCATCCCTCCCCCCGGCCCCCACCTTCCCTTTATAAAAACAGATGATGAGAAGATCAGCTGATAGTTACGTTGATTAGTTGATAAGAAAAAATTACATTCATGCACGTAATTAATAAAGAAGTCAATAACAAATCCGGGCTATATGATGTATGGATGGGGGCTTCGGTACGTAAAACAAAACCACATGATGAGATCATACATTAATTTGATATGGAATATCTCTTATCACACACTTCACAGGGAACCCGGTACGTAAAAAAGAGTAAGATAAACTAAAGTCAGCTTATCCGACCTGGCCTCTTCTAATTACAAGGGGACCCAAGAGGGGATATATAGTGTGTACAGTAAAACAAAAACTCTCCACATACATATATAGGACCTCCATTTTGAGGATACACACTACTAATGAAAACCTTGAAAGTAGCTTCAATAATTAGCTACCCTTTGTTTGTCGTAGCATAACAGGAAAATTAAGGGATTCGATTGTCACGCTGTCGTACCTATTATCCTCTTTGCATAACCGCTAGAAAAAAAATGAAAGCGGTTTAATGGTTGGTGTAAGAACAATAGCTACGTAAGATATCCATATAGCTTCCCTTCAATTCGATAGCCATGCCTAATTAACAAACAAATGGTAGTCTTATTCTCATTTTGGTCCATGCCCGGAGGGCTATGACATGGATGGGGGCTCCGAATGGTGTTGAGGGTCGGGTCCTCCCGGCGAAATCCGGTCGGACCCGATGCCATGGGTCCATAATGGATGTTGTTGTTGATACTTAAGCACATCGTGAAAACCGAGCTCATGCAAGAGGCGGTTGCTATCTACGTTATTACCTCCATGATGGCGAAGAAGACGTGCATGGCTCCCTATGAACGAGAATGAACATGTTATAACAAACACAAGAACTATGACTATGGTAATTCGAGAAGATGTGGATTTTGCCATTTTTGATCTTTTGTGTCAAGATGGAAATAGGGTTAAGAAGTTTAGTAGAGATTAAAAGGCTTACAACTTAGTTCGATAAGCTCATAGTTTATGTTTGTGTATTTATAGGGCTTAGAAAGAATGTTGAAGATGTTAAATTAGTGGATAACTGCAGTATAGTATAGTTAATCATAGTTTCTGTTGGGGTATTAAAGCATAAAATAATCCTGTTAGATTCTCGTCTCCTTAAAAGGCAAGTGCGGCGCAAACATTTCTGATGAGATCAACCTGAAGCTAGATCCATACATTGTTACTAGTCACATGCATGGCGGTTGGAAACAAAATTACGAGTTAACTTAACTAATAAACAAAACAATTATGAATTATAGAAAGTAGCCGGGGAACAACGAACTAACGGCCTCATGCATGTTCTATAAGTATTTCTTCTCAAATATTTTGTAAACAGATGACTCATCCTCGTCGTTCAGCAATCAGCACGTACATAATAATGCATATGTCATGCATGGTGATATGAGGTTCTATTTGACAGCCAGAGGAGTGCAATAATCTCTTTCTTTTCCTCCATCTCAATTCTCAAAGATGACGAATGAAAATTTAAGGTTATTGTGAATGAGTAGGGACCAAATAACCGATGCTGTTTTAGTGTTTCTTGTTAATATTAGTTGCAATTGTATTGTTCGAATATTCCGTAAATGCATTAGCAAAGATATATCATATGTCTGATTGGGGATATTGTCATAGTCATACATTTTTTAATTTGTTTGCCGCATGAGCGAAAAGTAACGGATTCTAGCTAGGCCACGAGTCAACTCGAATTTGCTTAGTGTATCTCAAGTAGTAGTTCTATTTGCTTGCACTAATTAATGGTTATAGTACAATATATGCCACCAGTTTATATATCGTCTGACCCCTGTCCCCTGGCCTGCTGGAAAATAAAAATAAAACATACTTTAATCATATACTATATTCTTTCAGCTTTTCCAGTTGATGCTTTAGGTCTTCATTTTCTTACGAGTAACGGACCAACTACCAAATCTGTTTAGAATTTGATCCTGTTCTGGTAGTTATGTACTTATATTATCCGGTCTCTAGTTATGTACTTATATTGTGGAAAGCGAGAAGCGACCAATGGTTCTCCTCAATTTGTTCGAAAACGTTTTCCTATCGGCCCCTCTTACGAGTATTGACTCCGAATATGTCCATGAGCACTTGAAGATAAGGTTATTCTAATTCCATCTACAATTATGAATTTAAAATCTTAACAAATACAGTATGTGGATTAATTTAAACTTAACAACTTGAATTGAATCGAACTAGGGAGTAAAAGAATAAATATTAGTCTTATACGGAGTAGACCATTGTCAACCCACGTCTATTTATTTTGTCTGATTTTGCATTATACGTATGTACAATATATGTATGTATAAACATTTAGGCTTACTTGTTTTATTAAGACCACTCAATAAGTTAAAAAATAAGTCATAAAGGAGTTATCGGTCGTTCTCTTCAGTGATAAAGGAGTTATAATGGATAATATATATCAAACAATTTGAGCAATTAAAGTAGTTTTGACTTTTGATCGAGGACACTTGTGCTAGAAAAAGATTAGGTACTTTAGTACTAGGTTTTGTTATGTTAGAGTATACGATTTACAATCTGAAGTCATGGTATATAGCCACTTGCATTATTTTTTGTGTGCTTTGCATAGCAATTATTCACGAATTGAATAGGCAACGAATCGCGCTAGCGATGGCCATACCTCAATCAAAATTGTAAATTTTGTAAATTACACAAAGACATTAGTCCTACATATACTCAAAAGATATATACCGAAGATGATAGAGGCCTATCCAAAAAAAAAAATCAAGTGAAATGGGAGTATAGTAGCTCTATAAAACTATTAGGGTCGAAGAGAGAGTTGCTCAAGTGGTATAGATTAGAGCACACTTTCAACCCTTAAAGTTGGGTGCTCGATTCTTATCGGCCTCAGTGACTCCCTTACACCAAAAAAAGAATTATTAGGGTCAATATACATAAAACAAACTATTAGAGTTCCTGATTGTTTTAATCTCATAAAATTAAAGGTAAATTTACTGGATGAAATGTGGGATGTAATGATGTCAATAATGCATATAATATTTCGGTCTATAGTGGTTGATGTTGAATCTTATTATTTCTTATACTCACAAGAACTATGCTAATGTTGTGCATATATAATTGATTGAATACTTACGTTGACATGGTAGAGAACATTTTTTATGGGGAACTATCCAAGAACGTAGCACACTAGGAACATTATTACGAAAGTAGCTCGATCATATTGAGCTAGCTTAATATGGAATTGATCGACTTGAATATGTGCGAATTGGATTCATAATTAACTTGTGTCAGTTATACAAGTGCATTACCCCCGGGCGGTCCCTTTTCCTTTCGCCCATAATTAGTACAAATGGAGAGAATGTTGCTCAAGGAGTAAGGTAGTTCTTTAGTTTTTAAAGAAAAGGTCTTTAATTCAACTCATTTCCAAAGGCATTTCTAATTAATTCTTTCAAAGAAACTACATGTGCATTCCTTTTCAATGTAGAATAAAAAGTTTCTGAAAAAAATTTCTTCTTTGAAATAGCATCATTTTTTTTTCAAACTAACCTTTTAAGAAATTCATTATTATAGTAATATGTACTTATATTTCATGAAAGGTCAAATTATTTTCTACATATTCCATCCCCCTGCCCCTCCCCCCAAGGAAAAAAAAATCCAGACTTGGAGGAAACCCAAAGTTACCTCCATATACAACATGAACACAAAAGTGATATAACCCGACTCACCCGCCCGAATTGAAAGGTATGTTGCCTTTACACATCCATTTCACAATATCTGTTCTACTTTAATAATTGTAATTCACCCTTCTCCTATAGATAAGATTAGCACCAGTTAAAAACAAATATATATCAAATCCAAGACTAATTGGTGCCGTATAGACGATATTGAACAATTTTAATTTCTTTTTACCAATTAGAACATTGAGAAACAAATGAATAGTTTTTATTTCTTTCGAAATTATAATAAATAACTAACATGAGGGGGAAATAAGGATTTTTAAGTTATTTTGGGAGACATTTTTCACAATAAAATACGCAAAGAGAGATATTATTGTAAAAATGAAAGACACCATTGGTTAATGTCAGATCATACCTTATTATGTCAATTAAATAGAAATACAATAGTTTTAATAGAGAATACATAAGTTTAGATTGAGAAAGGTATTTTGGAGAATTGGCGAATGTCAATGAATGTTATGGAAAACATATTATTAGTTCATTTTATAATAAAAAAATTAAAGCTTCACTTTTTCGGCGTTGCAAAATATGTTTTTTAGTTTTATCTTTGGTAGATTTTGTGTAGTTATCAAATATTTACAACTCCTGGACTCTCCCTTAATGATCCTTGTTTGGGTTAATTTGGCTCAACTATGGGATTGATGCCTTAGAATCTTATATGTGTCATTTTGTATTATTTTGAATGGAGGTTTTGTGTAATATACCCCAGGTTCCGACTATTGTTGTATTACATAAATTCTTACAAAACCTACTCCCTCCAGTTGAGTTTTATATTCATGAACACTTTTACACAAATTTAGTGTAAAATTATACAAGTGCGTGTCCTCAAAAAGTAGCATTAAAATAAGAATGGATAAAAATATTTGCACATATAGGAGAGAGAGTGGGGTGGGCGATTGGGTCATTTAACTCTTAAGTCCTTTCTGTTTTAGGTAAGTGTGAAGTTAAAAACAAACCAGCTCAAAATGGTATTAATGAAGAGAAAAACCAATCGGATGGAGTAATATTCATTCTTACTTAGGTCAGTTTATGAATCTAATTATTTTTAGTTTATTAAACATTGTTGTATTCAATATACTTCTTAGAAAATCTAATAAAATTAGTCTCCATTTATTTGTGGGCATCAAACATACATTATTGGTGAACGAGTGCACAGGTGAAGAAGGACCTAACGTTTGTTGCAAAACCACATTAAGGACCTAATGTTGTCAATAGGAGAAAAAAGGACCTGATATCAGAATTTCTTAACACCGTTAATGGATAAGGTTACATATTATATACCCCTTCTAATTATCCCTTCTAGATTATTTTCGGTTGAATAGTTTTTATATGTTATTGTATATTTCTGTTATTCTTGTTATTCAGCTTACCATCACAATGCCTATGGAACAAACACTCATATAGCCCTTAACAAGTATACGTAAGCTTTCTTGTGTAAAGAATGTGTGATTCAGCTTAGACTCTTTTTTATTCGTCTAGCTATTCAAGAATTCGACTTTATTGGAACTTCAATGGAAAAACTTGAAAATAAAATTGAAGTGGAAAAACCTAAACTAAAATGAATTGTACCGGAAAAAACAAACAAAAGGTAGGTAAAAAATTTAACTGAAAATGAACTTTATTAAACTGAAACTAATGAACTAAACTGAAGAAAACTAATTGTGACACTAAAGTTGAATAAAACACAACTTAAAATTGTACTGAATTCAAATAGAAATAACTAAATTGTAATAATAAAGTTCAACAAAAAAAAATCTGAACTAAAAAATATTTGAACAAAACTAGACAAAAAGTTGAACTTAACAATAGTGTATTTAATTTTTTTTATGATATGGAAGTAGTGTACTTAATTTTAAACCATTAATTCTTAGGTACAACCGATGTATGTGTACATTGGGTGGTTTTTTTGTGAAGCATTACAGTAGAAATCATTAGTCGCATTTTAATTACCATTAGTCAGTTATTTTATTATTAGTTATAATTTTACTCGGTGTATACATACACCCAGTGTACCAAAGACTTGCTGAATTTAACAAGTGAATATTGAACCAAGCAGTAGCACACATTGATTTATTTATTTATTTTTAAACAAAGAAAGGTACAATAGTTACGTTCTTGTACACGCATTATTATAATATCTTTATGTGAGTACAGTACTTAGAAATGATAAATAAAAAGTTTATAGAAATGAACCCATCAAACGTAGAATCCAGCCAATCAAGTTAATTGGAATGAAATTAATTGTTTTGTAACATTGATAACTAACACCGTTAATATGAAAAGTACTCAGTGATATCAAGTCCTTATTCACTTCAATTGCTAACATTAGGTCCTTAATTTCATTTTTGAGCAAACGTTGAGTCCTTATAGAGGAGTGCACTCATTGGTGAACTGTTAAATCTCTTTTGTCAATTATTTGTTACTTTAATTAATTTCTTGCATCTATCATAAGTCCATAACATGAACCTATGACTCCCTTAGATAATGCGGTTGGCGGCCTCTCTACTTATTGTTAATCAGAATGATTAACCTTTTATGGAATGAATGCTTAGTCAGGTTTCCGTTTCTTCCAAATTTGCATGTTTATGATTGATTGACATATGGGATCAATACCCGGATAATGAACCCAAACCAGTCTTTTAGTAAAGTTATTAAATATTTGCATTATCCACGTAAGTCTGACTCGTATATTCGATTCTCCCTTACTTTTGTGCGCTATAAGAATTTGATGGGGTGCTTACTTCATTGAACATCTGGAACTGATCCTTTTCCAGAGGTATCAACTATCAACATACTCCCTCCGGTTTTCTTTTTTGTTATGAAATTCTATTTTGAGTTGGTTTTTATTTAACTTGATTTCTTTATTTGGGTTGGACCCATACATAAAATTACCCTTTTATCCCTCTCTTACAACTCTCTCACCTCCCCATTATTCCCTCACTCACTAACTCCTCTCCCCTTTCCATGTGCTCTTGTCCCCTTTTCAGTTTTCTATATTTCTTTCAATGGCATTTTTAGTAATTGCACATAACTCATTAGGGCATTACTGTAATTGTACCCTCATATTTGGGGGCTCCTAAAAACTTGTGCTAAAGTGAACCATAAGTCCATAAGAAAACTAAAAACCGGAGGGAGTATATGAATAGGGAGGTTTGTTGTTTATATGTGAGGATCTGATATTCTGAACTGAAACTGAACTAAACTGGAAAAACAATAAACTAAACTCAAAAAAGAACTAAACTAAAAACAATGAATTGACCTGAAAAATATTAAATGCAGTTAAAATCAAAATTAAAATTGAGCCAAAGTACACCAACAACAACAACAACAACCCAGTGTGAATCCCCATTTAATGGGAGTGTTCAGGAACCGAAGTGAACTCTATAAAGTGAATTGTATCAATATAGGCTAACAAAAGACGGCCCAATCTTGGCGGATTTTCCTTTTGTTCATTGAAAAAGTTAGAGTAAGTTTTACAAAGTATTAAATTTTGTTTAGGGGTTCGAAAGAGAGGCAGGCCGAAGAAGACTTGGGGATAATGTATTGGACATGATATGACTGGCCTTAGATAGGAGTTCTTGGAGAACGAGGATTAGGGTACTAGACTGTTAGAGTAGGGTGTTAGACCTGTTAGGATAGGGGGTAGTGTTAGCCTGTGAGGACTTGGTGAGTCTAGTGTTTCTGTTGTACATGTTGTGTTCGCACTTATATGGTAGTTGTCGTAATGTCTGCAAATTTTTGTGTTCACACAGGTGCTTTACTTATGCGTTTCGGAGGTTTGGTAGGTATACGCGACTTTGTATTTTTGTGGTATGTTAATCACGAACAATTGTCCACTGCAGGCCCAAAAGTTTTATAGGTATTTTTGGTATCTGACGATTTCTTCTTACAAGTACAATTGTTTTAATGGGCATATTGGTCTTTAACGATTTTTTGGTTTCATTGCAGGTATAAAGAGATTTCTCATAAAGGTACTAAGTGGGTCATTTTGGAAACAGTCTCCTGATTTTTCAAATCGGGGTAAGGCTGCGTATATCAGGCTCCCTCAGTACCCTATCAGTACCCTATCTTAGATGGGATCATACTAGGACTGTTATTGTTGTTGTATAATTATCATCATCAAGTGAGTCAGGTACTTTTACTTGATTTTCTCTCTCTCTGTCTCTGCAATATGAGAATATTGGTCCTGATTGTGTCATAATGGTATATTGTTGCTTGTTACTGACAGTAACTAATTCCTATAATGCATGTATTTAATTTGAACTATGCCTAATTTTAATCAAGTAATCGTGTTGGATTGTGAATTCTAATTTGATTTACAATTGAATATTGATGCATGCCCTATATTAAGTAAATTATCTAATTGCCCCCAATTTTGATTAAAAAATTTGATGTGGAAGATGAAATAAAGAGAAGAATGAGAGAGTTTGAGAGAAATGAAAAGAAGTGGAAAAAAATTTAGAAAAGAGAGGAAAATAAGGGGAAAGGGCTAGCTGGGTCTAACAACGTAACTTTGGGACCCTCTCAAACATGTGAGGGTATTTTGGTCACAAATTATCTAAGTTAGAAATAATATCGATTTAAAAAATATATATGTCCAGTTTGTATCTTTCTACAAACAGAAATTTTTGTGTGCACCGGTCTCACACAAAGGTTAGTGTGAGACCGGTAACAACCCTTACCCCCTTACCTCAATAAACACAAAAACAAAAATAACCCTTTCTTCCCATTCCTCTTCTCACCTCTGACCTCCCCCTCGACCCTTCGCTCTCCTCCTGACCTCTGTCTCTCCTCCTCACAACCGGCCACGACGCCGCCTATTACCGCCCAGCGAAGCCACCACCAATTGACCATCCCCGAAGCATCATCGACCCTCACAGAGCCGAAAACCACTACACCACCACTCGTTCTCGGACCCAATGAGTCCAACACCTCCAGTGACGTCTTCAACCTTGTTCCGGCCACCCACGACGTCCCCCATGTCTCCTCTGCTCGACGACCACCATAGAAGGAGAACGGGTCGTGATGACCCGAAACAAAGAGAGGAGAGAGAGAGAGCTCGAGATAGACGAGGACTTGTTTGGGATTGGCGGCGGAGACGGTCGGTGGAAGAGGCGGTGGAGAGAGAGGGAGAAGCGGAGAAGCGGAGAAGAGACATCAAGCCATTAAAAATAATGAAATGAAATGACGAGTAAGCGGAGAAATGACGGAGAAAATGATGGAGGAGAACTCGATCAAGATTAGATCTGGCTTTGTGTGTTTTTTTTTTTGTTGTTCTTTTCTTTTGGGAGAAATGACGTGAGTGTGAAGTTGTGAACAACAAATAATGAAATGGACAAAATGAATAATGAACCCATATAAATGAATAATGACCCCTCTACAACTGAATAATGACACATGTACAATTGAAATAATGATCCCTATACAATTGAATAATGAACCCAACATATATTGTCTGAAAAATGACCCTTTTACAAATGAAAAATGACCCCTGTAAAACTAAAAAATGGTACACATATGTTATCTGAAAAATGTCCCCTGTATAACTGAAAAATGACCTCTTTATAACTGAAAAATAACTACTTTACAATTGAAAAATGGCCCCTGTAAAATTGAAAAATGACCCCTTTACAAGTGAAAAATGACCCCTGTGAAGCTGAAAAATGGCAGACATACGTTGTTTGAAAAATGACCCATGTACAACTGAAAAATGACCCCTTTACAAGTGAAAAATGACCCCAATACAACTGAAGTTAAAAACTGAAAAAATGACCCCTATACAACTGAAGTTAAAAACTGAAAAAATGACCCCTATACAACTGAAAAATGACCCCCATACAACTGAAAAATGACCCCCATCTACAAACTGAAAAATGACCTCTCATGTTAAAACTATAAAATGACCCCTATACAACTGAAAAATGACCCCATAGTAATATAAAAAAAGAATTCAAAAAAAAAAAAAACGTCTCACACTAAGGTCTCACACAAGTTTTTGTGTTCTACAAAAAAAGAAGAAGAAAAGAAAATTTATATGACAATAAGTCTTTGGTACACCGGGTGTACCGGTACATCTTATGAATTTATGACTAATTACAAAGGGACTGGCTAATGGCATTAAAAATATGACTAATGATATATGTTGTAATACTAGTTATAAATGTATAAGGTGTACCCGTACACCCGATTTACCTAAGAATTAGAGTCTATAAGAAAGATGATAGTAATCGATCTACTACTTAGAAGTATTGCGAGAGAAATTACCAACAGAATGAAGGTAGTTAGAGTGTTAGTTAGATAGATAGAACAAGACAACTGTATAACCTATGAGAACAAGGCATAATAGTTGTATATTTGTATAGATAATGATACATCATTGCAATGATTGATCGATTCAATAATAATACAAATGTAAGAATTTTACTTGGTTCTTCTCTTCATAGAAACTAAGGCTCTTTTATACATATACGTTTCACAATTTATCATCAGTGGTGGTGCTGAGTGGTGGCCGAGTCCAAGTGCGAGCGGTCAGTCGCAAAAGGGCCTGACGTAACGCAAAATCACAAATTTCGACGCTTTAAAGCGTCGATAAAAAGTGTTGAAAATTGTATATTGACGCTTTTTAGGATCAAAAACGATATATTGACGCTTTTAGCGTCGAAAATGGTATATTGATGCTTTTTAACGTCGGAACAATGCATCGTCGCTTTTTGCCGTCGAAAATTAATGAAGCGTCAAATTTATGGCCTCAATTTCGACTACCGCACATGACCTATACAAAGTCTAAGTCTAAAAGTCTAAGTTGTCCATATTTATCATGGTAGCAGATGCCACATATACATGATTAATTCTTGATCATTCTTAGACTGAATTTGTAGAGAAATTCTTAGACTGAATTGACTTAGATTAAAGTACATTAAATTAATATTTTTAACTGTTCTATGAAAAAAATTACTTTTACATTGAACTAACCTAATCTAAATTAAAACACAAATAATTGTGTGAGGCCGTCTCACACTAAGGTTAGTGTGAGTAGGGGGTTTTTTTTTTGATTTTTTTTTAATTTTTTTTTACTATGGGGTCATTTTTCAGTTGTATGGGGGTCAATTTTCAATTTTAACATAGGGGTCATTTTTCAGTTGTATGGGGTTATTTTTCAGTTTTAACATGGGGGTCATTTTTCAGTTGTATGGGGGTCATTTTTTCAGTTTTAACCTGTTATACATTTTTCAATTGTATGGGGGTCATTTTTCAGTTGTATGGGGGTCATTTTTCAGTTGTATGGTGGTCATTTTTTCAGTTGTATAGGGGTCATTTTTCAGTTTTTAACTTCAGTTGTATGGGGGTCATTTTTAGTTGTATGTGGGTCATTTTTTCAGTTTTTAACTTCAGTTGTATGGGGATCATTTTTCAGTTGTATGGGGTCATTTTTTCAGTTTTAACTTGTTATACATTTTTTCTAGGGGATTCATTATTCATTTCTAAGGGGTCATTTTGCAGTTGTATAGAGGTCATTTTTCATTTATATAGACTTAAAAAAAAATTGAAAAAAAAAAATTGGGTCATTTGTCCAGACCCGTCTCACACTAAACACAAATTTTCCTAAAATTAAAAACTTGATTGGAAATAACATCGTGAAGAACGTTGCATGATAAGTGTCATGGTACAAAAAGTTGCATATGGGTCAAACTTCAAACAAAAGTCAGCCCACATGCGTCATCTAAGTAACCATGTGGCTTTCCTAAAAAAAAAGAGTAACCATGTGGCTAAGTTGTCTCTATGAGCACACACACCCACCTTTTAATGCATTAACAAATTATAAACGGTCGAGATTAAAATGTTACACGGTTTGCGACACCATTATGGGACACCAAAGTTTCTTTTTCGTTGACTCATATCCTAAAAGTTCATTAACATTGCATGTTAACTAAAGTACAATACAAAATTAAACCAAAAAAAAAAGTACAATACCAAATTAAAGTACTATCACTAATTCACTATGCCGCCCCTCTAGCTCATCGTCTCGTCAAATATTTAGGCGCTGTTCGTTTCGCAGTTTATTGGCAGCTTATTAAATAATCTTAATCTCAACTCATAAGATAAGCTTAACTGTTGCAAATAAAATGTGTTCGTTTTGTCAGTTTATTGAGACAACTTATCAAATAAACTAGCTTATTTGGTAAGCTATATAAACAAGCTTATCAAATAATCTCCTATCCATAAGATTTTCATATACCAATATTACCCCGACTGGTAATATTATCCTTTATAATTAACTATTATAGTTGTCCTTTTATGTCATTTTACATTATGCAGCTTCAGCTACTTCATCCGAACACCCTAGTTATATTATCTATTAAGCTTCAGCTTCAGCTTAAACTAACTAATCAGCTTCATCTACCTAATCAGCTTCAGCTTCAGCTACAACTAAGTTTGCCGAACTGACCCTTAAATCTGCTTCACTATAAAATTTATTAGCGAAATATAATTAGGAATATCAAAATGAGAAATGTTTTTCTTTTCTGTTTTTTTTTTTGGGCAAAAAATTGTGATATTAAAATGACCATAAGAGGTAAAGTGAGCTTTACTCCCTTTGTCCTCGAAAGATCTTTCGTAATTTTTTTATATCAATTTTAGTAACTTTTGAAAGAAAATTTAAATAAATTTCTATTAAGTTAGTTAAAAATATGGTCATAAAGTATATTTAAAATCCCTTCAAAAAAAAGTATATTTAAAAATATTTTTTGACATGCTACATTTTTTAGACAAAACTATTGAAAACCCCATTTTATATAAATAACTTTGTTAGTAAATCCTTTTAATATTTTTTTGTGAAGAACCAAACCTCTTTTTTCAGTTGAACTAACTGAAATACCCTCGGATAAGCTCAATGCACGTTACTCTCTATTGAAAACATTGATTTTTTTCCCCTTTAAGTGTTAATCTCCCTTTCAATTATATCATTACCATCAATTATTATAATTGTTTTCATCATCATGATGAGAGGTGGAAAAACATTAAGGACCATTGAAAAAGATTAATTGTGTATCATTATCATCAATAATCATCATGAGAGGTAGAAAAAAGTTAAAAAAAACTCTTGAGTTGGATACACTCTATACATGTCAATCCCTCACTAGCTAGTGACAATGGTAACCACCATATCCACCACCACAACACTATCTATCCTCCCACCACCAATTCAATGGCTACTTGGCTAGCCCAGTGAGAACCTACTAAAAAGATACAATTGGACATTTGATTTCATCCATTGTGGTTGTAAGATGATAGGTATAAGAGACGGTGGTGTTATTAAAGGAGAAAGATGGTGGTAGGATGATCTGAATGAGAGTGATTATGAGGTATTAGTAGTTTACGTGGTGGAAGGAATTTATCAAGATGTTTAATTCTTTGAGGGAAAGGAGAGAGATGTAAGTATGTACTTATGTTGATCATATTCATAACTTTTCGCATAAAAGTAATATTGGGTGCAAACGAAGGCATTTTTAATTTGTATTTTCAAATGGTTTATGTGATGCATTATTGGAAGACTTATATTATCATACAAGGGGGTTTCTTATAAAAAAAATTTAGAAGAAGCTTCCTTACAAAGTTATAAAACAAGGTTCCCAATAATTTACTTTTATATATAATTTTTTTTTGTGATCCCGTTCATATACTCCCTCCGATCCAAAATAACTGTCATCCTACCTAATGAAAATTGATCCAAAATAAGTATCGTTCTCAATTTCCAATGCAAAGTGGAGACAAATCTTCCAAATTTGTCCTTTGCTATTTTCTATAAAATAAAGTTATATTAGAGTAGCATTATTGGACATTGGAATTGTGTTGTAATTAATAGGGGTATATTAGAAATTTTAACTAATTCCTTAATATATGTGAAAAGTTCCAAAATGACACTTAAATTGGATAAGAGGAGTATGAGATTGGGTATTAATAACATAAAAAATTTGATTAATGACCCTATAATGGTCATTAATGACTCCTGAATAATCATTAATGACCTGTCTTACATATAAAACGGATTTACACAAACTTTGTGTATAAAAAAATGTATATCAACAAATTTATTTGATCATATTGCTGCAAGGTTTGGCAAATAGAAAATTTTGTATGAAACTGTTTCATGCATCTATACTTTATTTGAGAAAGAATTAAGTGAGATCTCTTAAATGGTAAAGTACTCTTGGTCTCACCAACTTGTAGGTTACTGTTCTTTTGTTTTTCTAAAAGAATTTAGGATTCTTGATAAATTCAACCGATGAGCATAGATGATCAGAAATACTGCATGGATAACATTTCTTAAAAAATTCTCATTCCCTGTTAATTTACAATTTTTAATTTTTACTAACGCACACAAGCGATGAGCGATTGAATAATTAGTAAGGATTTGAACTAACTGGCACCACGATTTGTCGGAAGAATGTTCTTTCCCTTGCTTACGTTAACATCCATGGTGGCTGCCTCCTGTGGATCGTCATGGGACGCTAAACTTAAAAGGACAATCAATTATTTCTATTACAAGGGGTCAACAATGTTCGTAATGTGCGTAATAATAACAAAAAACATCAAATATTCAGAAAGCTAGCTAGTACTAGCTAAGTAGCTAGGTTGTGCAGAGAGTAGTTTTTTTTTTTTTTGAGGTGTACATGAGTATAACAACGTAGTTGTGCAAAGGAAACAGTATAGTTGACAGATTCAGTCAAGGCAATTGTGGATCATAATAAATGCAGTACATCAGCCACTTGGACAGTAGATTTAGATAACAAACTTAGCACAATAGATTAACAGAGTAATGGAGGAAAGATGAAGCTAGGAGCTCAAACACAATCAATCGTCAGCAACTCTTTGGTAAATCGGGTATACATGTACAGTCGTACACCGGGCGAATATATAACTAATAATAAAAATACTTACTAATGGCTTCAAAAATGTGACTAATAATTTACATTGTAATACTAATCATAAATTCACTCGATATATACGTACACCGAGTGTACCTAAAAATTGTAGATCAATCACATACTCCATTCGTCCCATCACAAAATTCTTCACAATAATTAACTATTTGTTTGCCAGAAGAAAAAAATTTGACTTGTTTGTTTAAACAATCATATACTCCTTCTAATAAAATTTTCCTTGTTTGCCAGAAGAATTTTTTTGACTTATATGTTTAAACAACTTGACTTAATTTCCTTAATAACTGCATATGGCGTACATCACTGACTTTAGATAAATTTATGAACTTTTCACCATATACCCATAAGCATTGGGTTAATTCACTATATACCCAATAAGTTTGAATCTAGTACGGGGTACCCTTGAGGTTTTAATTTTTCGCACTAGATACCCCTGAGCTAACGAAAAGAGGATGACTGTAGTTATTTGACGTGGTATGTGATTATTATTTTGCTGAAAACTAGTGTAGGAATTTTGTCTATTTTTTTGTCTCCTATCTTTGGCTATTATCCTTCCCTCATCTCTCTTCCTCTCTCATATAACTCCTAATTAAACCATTAGCAGTCCCAAAAACGACATTCTCACTCCCTACTGCATCTACTTAACCCCGTCACTCTTTCAATGTAAAGTTTTGTCATTCAAATCTCTCATTAGGGCGACGACATTAACGATGGTATATTGTACAAATATCAAAAAGCGCGAGGGTAACATATACCAGATTCAAAATTAATGGGTGTATATGGTGAATTAGACCAACCATTAAGAATATATGGTGAAAAATCTGATGAATTTATATAGGTTTTAATCCAACTTCACTACAAAAAATGGGCCAAATAGCAACTGAGTTGGGCAACTAAAAACCAAATCAGTTGCTAAGCCCAATTTTAAGAAAATAAAAAATGAGCCTGGCGTCCGGGTCCGGCCTCGACGCTGGGCCTGCAAAAAAATACTTTAAAAAAAACGGAAGTTCAGACGCTAGGCCAGCGTCGGCCGGCGCTAAGCCCAACGTCTGTTCCAAAAAGTTGTAGCCCCAATATTCTTCCTGGACCACTACTAGTATTAAAAGTGCCACCATAATACTGAGAATGTATCTGGGGTGATGGTTTGGTCTTGACTCCCCCACGCGCGAGAGCGAGGTTCGATTCCCGCAGCAAGCAAAAGAAGTAGGAAGGGTGCTTGGCATGCGCGGGTGGGTCTCTGGATTTGCAATTTTCTTTTTTTTTTAAAAAAAAAAACTGCTAGCGTCGTGTGATTGAACCCGTTGATGGGCTGAGAAACGGATATGTAAATTCCGTTGCCGAGCCCAGCAACAAAGTCCAACTTTAGTTGCTAAGGGCTCAGCGTCTAGGCTTTTAGAAACTGGGTCAAAACAGTTGCTAGGCCAGACGCTAAAGCCCTTAGCAACTGTTTTTTTGGGCTTAGCATCTGATTTATTCAGATGCTATTTTGCATTTTTTTGTAGTGACTTGAATGGTTTCGAGCAAGTTATTAGATTCGACTAATAGATGTAAAACCTCACCCCCTAAACTAGAACAACTATTTGGTTGTAAAATTTAATAACTAGACTTTTTTAAAACCCTAATTTTTGCCACGCCGCTTCGATGATTACGTAACATCCTACCCACAGAGACTTCCGATCCTACTATATGTATTAAAATGGTTTTCTTATTGATTTTTGATTCGATTTGGGTAACAAATCATGCAATGTCAATTAACCCTTCTTTTGGTTAATATGATAGAATCACATTCCCATGGGGATCTCCTAAGGCTGGAATATTATCCTTTGATAGAACTACGTGGGTACGTTGTGAAGTTTAATATCGCGTTCGCCACATATAAATAGACTTGGCAAATGGATCATTCGGTTCAGATTCGATTCTGTTGATTTCGGATTTGGATAGATTTTAGCGATGTAATATCTAACTAGGTTCGGATTCGATCCATATAATTTCTTTCGGGTCAAATTCGGATATTTTACTATTGTATATTTGAAAGCTTCTACATTCTAATTTCGCGTGAAAATAATTTCGGGTTATCGGATCAGGTCCATTTCGGTTCGCATAGATGCAAGTAACTTCTTTTCGGATGTCATTCGGTTTTGGGTCCGGATTATACGGTTCGGATAAATTTTGCCAAGTCTACGAATAAATAACAAGTTGGTACCATTGTATTTAGGCAAAATTGCTGGGAATAATCTCTACTTGGGGCAATTTTCTCGCAATAATCCCTACTTGGGAAATAGCTGGGAATAATCCCTACTTGGGCACATGTGTCCGACAGTGGTCCTNTATTGACGGCGTTAAAAAAAAATACAAACCGTTAACTTTTTTGTACAATACCATATAAATATACAATATACATACAAAATGAACAAATACCCATTGTTTATATATATATTTTATATTGTAAAAAAAAAAGGGTCAAAAATAACCTTTTATATATTATTTTTGAATTCTATTTTCTAACTTTTTTCTAAAAAATCACCCTTTTTACTTTTTATTAGAATTTTTTGAAAATATGTTTTTAAAAAAAGTTAAAAATGTGTTTTTGTGACAAGAATTTCTTAAAAGCTAAAATAAAGTTTGATCACCTTCAAAAAAATTAAAAAATGGTTTTTGGAGAAATAATAATAAATTAAAATTTTTTATTTTATTAATTAATTTTTTTGAAAAAAATGTAAAAAAAGAAGTATAAAATTTAAATTTAAATTTTATAAAAATTAAATTTTTAAAAAATATGGTTTGTAAT
>ONZK01001942.1:152601-174716 GCA_900322385.1 Pharnaceum exiguum | reverse complement strand
AGACTGGCTGGAACTGCTCACTGCCAGATCCTATCTTTCTCAAACCCACAAGCTTGATTCTTAAGATTTTCGTAAGAGATCCTCGACAAAACTCAACCTCTGTAGGGCATGCACTACCTCAGAGTGAAGGAACAAATGTGACCCTCCTTCACTTTCCTTTGCATTTGGAGAAAGTGGTACCCCAGGTTTTTCTTGTTGTCGTATATCGTTTGTATAATCTAACTCCGTACCACGGTTCTACAGAAGATTTGAGGTTTCAAACATACTTCACCACCGGAGAGTAGCTGGTTACTGGCCCGTAATGCAAAATTTCAGGTGGACGGACTTACAACTGCAGACACCCGACATTCATACATGCCTCTGTGAGCTATCGCTTGGTTTCTCATTGAGGTTTTGTGTTTGGAAATAACCTGAGACAGAGTCTTGCATCACCTTCCTTGATCTAGTTTGAGTTACCCTTGGCAGGTTCTTACTATTGTAAATCCAAGCCATTACATTACTAATGTTTAGAATGTCCCTTCCAAAGAGAAAAAACGTTTCGGATGTAGGATAAATTGATTACCTTTTTTTTTTCATACAATATAAATTCTGTAATTGGCGCATTTCTCATGTCTGGAGAAGTTTAAGATCAGTCCCTTTAGGAGATATTCCATGCCATAGCCATTTATCATTAATGTTCTCTCTCCACTGTCACTCCACATTCTTTGTAACTTTTTTCTTAAACTGTGTCTTTTATCTGAATTCATGTTGATGTTGGTGTTTCATAAAAAAGAGAAAGAGTTTTTATTTTTGAGATGACTTATTTGACAGTTTATGGTTCATTTAATTATCTTATCAGATAGGATGTACTCAGCCACGCAGAGTTGCTGCAATGAGTGTTGCTGCTCGTGTTTCCCAAGAGATGGGTGTGAAACTGGGGCATGAGGTAAGCCTCTGCTTTCAATTTTTTTATATAAATGCAAGCACTGGTCTTCTTTATTAGTATTGTGTTCCTAGATATCAAGGGATTTCGCGTTGCATCATAATACAATCACGGTAATGTTAGCAAAGCGTCGTGGAGCCACTTTCTCTGGTTACGGGGTAGAAAGGTGGCTGTTGAGTCCATATCTCAACGGTTGCGGTGAAGTCTATAACCTTGTCAGTGCATCCTTGATGCGTTGTTGTGGCAGAGTTTTAGAACCATGGTATATTTAGAGAACTAAATGAAGTATCTTGTCAATTTGTTCCAATGCTGGTGAACCTGATTAGGGACTGTGGATGTCTTTTTGATATCCTGATCCTTTTCCAAACGGGGCAAAATTTCAGTATTCTAATCTTTGGACTGGTCTACTGAATCATAAAGGCTCATTATACATGTTCAAATACTCCTCACTCTTCTTTATATTGGAACTGAATCTCTTATCTCTCTCTCTTTTTTTTAATACAGAGTAACTAATATTATTCACACTTGCACAGGTGGGATATTCTATCCGTTTTGAAGACTGCACATCTGATACGACAGTGCTTAAGTACATGACAGATGGAATGCTGTTGCGTGAGTTCCTTGGCGAGCCAGATCTTGCTGCCTACAGGTGACTTTGCTGCCTCTGGTTCACTCTCGACATGATTTGTATTTATCCCAGACATTATTTGAAATATGCATTTTTCCAGTGTGATAATGGTCGATGAAGCCCATGAAAGGACTCTCTCAACTGATATACTATTTGGCTTGGTGAAGGTAGGAAAACATTTATTAGACTTATTGTTAGCTTTTTTGATTGCCTCATTTCTGATCTGCTTGCTTGGGTTAAAACTTCAAAGGCCTTCGGATTGAATTGCCAGAGCTCAGACAATTTCTTGTGTTAGTTGGGTTAGATTAGTAAATTTAGCTGTCAATAGGGGAGATGTTTCTAAGTTAGGCATGCATTTGTCATCTGAAGTAGAATTTTACATAGTGGTGCTTTCATGTAATAGGATGTTGCTCGCTTTCGGCCAGATTTGAAGTTACTTATTTCAAGTGCAACTCTGGATGCTGAGAAGTTCAGTGACTACTTTGACTGCGCCCCAATATTCAAAATTCCTGGGAGGCGTTTCCCTGTTGAGATACATTACACTAAAGCTCCAGAGGCTGACTATTTAGATGCAGCAATTGTTACTACTTTGCAAATTCATGTGACACAATCACCTGGAGATATTTTGGTGTTTTTCACTGGACAAGAGGAGATTGAGACAGCTGAAGAAATATTAAAGCACAGGACTAGGGGTCTTGGCACAAAGATTGCTGAACTTATTATATGCCCTATCTATGCCAACCTACCCACAGATCTGCAGGCCAAGATTTTTGAGCCTACTCCAGAAGGGGCTCGCAAGGTCGTCTTGGCCACTAATATTGCAGAGACATCTCTAACAATCGATGGGATAAAATATGTCATAGATCCTGGATTCTGTAAGATGAAGTCTTACAATCCGCGAACAGGGATGGAGTCGTTGCTGATTACACCTATTTCCAAGGCATCAGCAAATCAACGTGCTGGCCGATCTGGACGAACGGGCCCTGGGAAGTGCTTCAGGCTGTACACTGCATACAATTACTACCAAGATTTGGATGATAATACTGCTCCAGAAATTCAGCGAACGAATCTTGCAAATGTTGTACTGACACTAAAGAGCCTTGGTATACATGATTTGTTGAACTTTGATTTCATGGACCCGCCACCATCTGAAGCCTTGCTGAAGGCTCTTGAGTTGCTTTATGCACTTGGTGCTTTGAATAAGCTAGGGGAACTGACTAAAGTTGGGAGAAGAATGGCTGAATTCCCCCTTGACCCCATGCTTTCAAAGATGATAGTTGCCTCCGACAAATACAAATGCTCAGAGGAGATAATAAGCATTTCAGCAATGCTTTCAGTTGGAAATTCAATCTTTTATCGCCCAAAGGACAAGCAAGTTCATGCAGATACTGCGAGGATAAGATTTCATGAAGGAAATGTTGGAGACCATATTGCACTATTGAAGGTAGATTTTGTTGCTGACTCTTGTCTTCACCTTCTAAACTAACGAAACCAACATTGATTTCATTTATCATTTTTCTTTCAAATATTAAATGGAGGGAAACAATGTAGTGGACTGTTATTTTTTCCATTTATAGTCCCTCTGTTCCACTATTATCTTCCACCTTCCCTTTGTAGGCGTTCCATTATTATCTTCCATTTCAAATTTTAGTAACATTCTCTTTGCATTCACACTTCTTTTTTTTACAACTTCACCCTTCCTACCCCACACTCTTTCCTCCTCATGCACCCCATGTGATGTTTATGTTTATTTTGTTAAAATATGAGGGTGAATTGGTCTTTATTGAAATGTGCTTTTTCTTAAACGTGGTGCATTTCTACGGTGGAAGATAATGGTGGAACGGAGGGAGTGTATAAATATGCAGACTGAAGCTTTTAGTCATATTTTCTGCCTAGTGTCTGCTGGGTCTATGATCATGTTTGTCCTCGTCTATCTGTAGGTTTACAATGATTGGAAGTCATGCGATTATGGAACAATGTGGTGTTACGAGAACTATGTTCAGGTATAGTTTTTCGGATCTAGTTTTTTATGTTTCTGGTGCTACGAAAAATATGTTTCTGCATCTATTTGTATATTTTTGTACTTGATGCTTGATTGCATGCATAGGAGTGCTATTTATGTTTCATTTCACTGCATCTAGTAGTCCGTCCATTAATGAATGTTTATTGGTCTTTACTTTCTAGGTGAGGAGTATGAAACGGGCAAGGGATATCAGAGATCAGCTGGAGGGGCTATTGGAAAGGGTTGAGATTGAAGTTCAGACTAGCCTAAATGACTTGGAACCAATCAAAAAAGCTATCACTGCAGGTACTCCCTCGAAAATTTTCTCCAGCTGTATATTCATACTTTTTGTTGTTGCTGTTGATGTTATTGATATTATGATATATCATTTCTTTTTTTAACCCCCCTTCAGGTTTTTTCCCTCATACTGCTAAGCTTCAGAAAAATGGTTCCTATCGGACTGTTAAGCATCCTCAGACCGTGTACCTTCACCCAAGTTCTGGTTTAGCACAGGTAAAGTTATGAGACTGGGCCATGGCATTTTCCATATAAATGGTCATTCTTGTTGAAATTTTGGTTCAATTAGTGTGTCCTTCCCTTCCCTTTTTTTGTTATATTTTCCTATATTGATTGGTATTTGAGTTTCGTATTGGCTGTGAGATTAGTAAGGGGTGGCTTAAATTTGTATGGAACAATGCAGTTTACCTTTTTGGGTTGTTGACTTGTTGTATATACTAGAGAGCCAAAGACCATATTCAATTATAATTTTGACTTTAAGTACCAGGGTTATGATCCGGTGCAAACTTTGTTAGTGGGTTTTCTATTTCTTTTTACAATTTATATTGGTTATAAAGAATGTTTTGCGTGTTCTTCTTTGCTTTGTCCTAAGATTCATTTTAATATAAAGATTGTTGAAGTTTTGTGCTTTTTTTTTTGTGTGTGAACAGATGGAGCCACAACCAAGATGGGTTGTTTACCATGAGCTGGTCTTGACGACGAAGGAGTACATGAGACAGGTATGTGTGGTTGTTGTCCATGTGCTCTTTTCAGGATGAAAACTGACATGTAGGACTGTAGGTTGTGAGGAAGGCAGGGCTGTTTCCATAATTAGGCTTCTTCTGTACAATGATTACCCTAACTTGAAGCCAATTGCAGGTGACGGAGCTAAAACCGGAATGGTTGGTTGAGATCGCGCCACACTACTATCAACTGAAAGATGTTGAAGATAGTATGCCCCTTTCTCTTTTCTTTGCTCTTCTATTGTCGTGCTTCAATCATAATGTTGCTGTATTAGTAGATATATTCATTATTAAAACGAGTTGACATTTTATGTTAAAGCTGTTTTGCTCTGATAGGTTGTATCTCTCCTTTCCTTTAGGATTTTTTCATATCGTTACAGCCATATGAAAGAAAGGAGCTTCTAATTTTTATGACATTATTTGTGCAGCTACCGCAAAAAAGATGCCGAAAGGGAAGGGCCGCTCAGCTGAGAATTAAGCTCTGCTGCTGTCTAGTTGTCTGGTGGAAAAATGTGCTCAGTTGCTTCTGTTGTCTGTTCCCCTCTGAGTTGGTACGATGATCTAGAGTAATGAATCATTGATCTGGTGATCTGCTCCTCTATTCTTTCCGGTCAAGATTTGATGCCTCCAAAAGTGTAGATATGTGACCTGACGCTTCCAGATTCTTGCTAAATTTTCATCTTTAACTAAGTTTTGTAGCTTGATGGTGTAGCCATTTTTCGTCTTTGTAAAGGATATTCAAACTAGAATACGAGGATAAGATTCATTAGAGTACTGATAGAATGGCATTACGGTACAGTGTAAAAGGTTAAGAGCCACAAGACTACTGACGGAAGACAGTGTATATGAGATTATGAGGGTAAGAGTCCTGATATAGTGATATACGTGGAAAATTTTGTTGTATCAGCCCCAATATTGTCTGAACATGGAGTTGTATGAGCTTTTGTTTCCATCTTGCTCTCTGAATTTAGAATCCCAAATCCGAAGCATCAATACTTTACATACACTAGTGTAAATCTACCTTTAAAAATGATTATGAAAAGTTCCTCTATAAATAAAGTAATAAAATATCCTTCTTTTCTTCACAGTCGTGACACCTTGTCTTCATGCCCGTTTTTGCTGCCTCAAATCAAGAAGGCTCATCATCAGTCATCAACTCATTATGCAATAAAGCTTCATTGTGAGTTGAAGATCTTTCCAATATCACCAGCCAATAATTCATTACATATTTCCATGGCAGCAATACTATGGACCTTGAGCTTACTTTGTTCGCTTTGCATTTGCTATTCTATTGAGCGGCCATCTCAGTCATCTCGCATACTACAACCAGTTAAGCTACTGCAGGACAACAACAAACCCCCCGTTTTTTCTTTTTTGAGAACCACAATTAGTGCCTTTGTTAATTGCATAGAATCATCCAACCCGGACCATGGGATATCAAATCTGCTTATCATGTCACGGAACATACAAGGTCGACCTCATCTAAAGGACCGATTAACTATAGGTCCAGCTTTCACCTTTGAAGTAATAAGTTGATATCAGCAGGGCGTCTAAAATACATCAGAGTAACAGTTTAGCAGTTTAGGGGCTTGACAAAACCTCGTCATTCTCCAAAGGTGAACCTGATTTTCTTGGATGAAGTTGAGAAAAGCATTCATAACTCAAGGCAACAGGTTATCATAGAAAAGCATTCATAACTCAAGGCAAATACTAAAGAACAGCACAAAAAGAACTTTCTGAAGTAAAAAAGTACTGGTCATAAGGAAAAAAGTACTCCGTATTACATTAATTTCTGTGGTTTCATACATATAATCATATGCCATATTGGTTGTAATTGTAATATAGTAATCAATCAAAAATTCAAAAGAACAATATTTATTAGAAATGAACAAATTGGAAAGAATAAACGCTTCTCTTCCCCTCCTCTAAGCTCTCAAATCAATGTTGCCATGGCAATGTTGGCTCACCGTAATCTCTACGATCTTCAGAAGAGCAAAGGATAAGCAATATGCTTATAAGACAGCAGGCATGTCCTTGAGCCAAGGATCCAGAGGCTTGCCAATTGAGTAGACAATAAACCCAATCTCCCTCAACTTTTCACTATCCACAACGTTCCTACCATCAAAAACAAATGCTGGCTTCATCATGCTGTCATATATCTTCTTGTAATCCAGACTTTTGAACTCATCCCACTCAGTTAGAATGCAAATTCCATGTGCGTCTTTAGTTGCCTCGTAAGCATCATGATGGACAGACACTTCCTGAATATCTGTAGGGCCGGAACGTTGAAGGTGAGCAGGATGATCCCAGTCAAATTTCTTCATTGCTAAGTCCCTCTTAATTTGATCCTCAGTCACTTGAGGATCATAAATGCTAAGCTTCGCATTGTCATTCAACAAACCCTTGCAAACATCTATAGCAGGGGTTTCTCTGGTATCCCCGGTATCCTTCTTAAAAGCGAACCCCATGACAGCAATCTTTTTACCAGACACAGTGTTGAACATGGACGAAACAATACGGTTCACAAACCTGCTTTTTTGGTAGTCATTGATCTTGATCACCTGTTTCCAGTAGTTGGCAACCTCATGTAGGCCGTTGCACTGACAAATATAGACCAAGTTGAGGATGTCCTTCTGGAAGCAAGATCCTCCGAAACCAACACTAGCATTCAAAAATTTAGGTCCAATTCTGGTGTCTGTGCCAATAGCATGAGCAACTTGAGCGACGTTAGCCCCAGTTGCTTCACAAAGAGCAGACATAGCATTGACAGAAGAGATCCTCTGGGCTAAAAAGGCGTTTGCGGCTAGCTTAGAGAGCTCAGCTGACCAGAGATTAGTGGTGAGGATCTTGTCCTCAGGTACCCATTGGGCATACACATCTTTGAGTGCTTGGACAGCTTTTTGGCCACCTGGGGTCTCCCTTCCTCCGATAAGAACCCGGTCCGGGTTAAAAAGATCTGGGATTGCAGTACCCTCTGCCAAGAATTCTGGATTTGATAGAATATGGAAATTGATTCCTGTAAACAAGTACCAATCATAAAGTCAGTATAATTCTCAAATGACTCCAAAAGTCTTACAAAATCACATCAAACTCAAGCAAACATTACCTTTCCTATTATGAGTCAGAATCTTCTCAATAGCCTCAGCAGTTTTCACAGGAACAGTGGATTTCTCCACGACAATCTTATCAGAGTGCGAGACATTAGCGATCATCCTAGCCGCACTCTCCCAGTATGTCAAATCAGCAGCCTTTCCTGCACCAAGACCTTGGGTTTTTGTTGGAGTGTTCACAGAGACAAAAATAATGTCAGCCTCTTGAACATGCTTCTCGACATCTGTGCTGAAAAACAAATTCTTTCCCCTGCATTGCTTGACCACCTCATCCAGCCCAGGCTCATAGATAGGTAAAGTATCACTGTTCCAAGCATTGATTCTAGGTACCGAGATGTCAACCACAACCACCTTGATGGAGGGGCACTTGAGGGCAATCACGGCCATTGTTGGCCCTCCTACATACCCTGCTCCAATACAGCATATGTTCACCATCTTTTCCTTTCCTGTAAAACAAATTTCACCAGCAACATGAGCAATGCTGTACCTGAAACTTTATGACTGATTTGTACTTGCAAATCAATTTCAAAATTATGAATGTATGCAACGAGAGCTAAATTGATAGAATCTGAATTTGGTCACTACAAGTTGTTACAACAGACAATGACATTGGTATCAACACATGAATACATAACTGCGCAATCAAACAAAATAAGGACACATGAGTGTTTTTAGCTTGTGATGATTAATCACTTAATCAGAGTGTCCTAAATTTTCCTACTGTACCAAATTGCCCATAACATACTAGTGATACTACCATAGCCCATAGGTGCCTATGAGCTCCCACTTGAGCTAGGTGTCAAGTGTTAACCCATGATATTGGAAATGTCAGAACCATAAACATGTTATCCACAAATCCATACAGACGTAAAACTTTTGGACGATGGCAAACATTATTTCTATTTTCAACATAAATACTGAAGGCAAAGCAAAACAAAAAACTAGCTCTAATATTACACAAGTGAATAGGTGACAAGAAAACACCACACTATATAGGCTATCTAAGCTGCATTATCAGGAATATATGCTCATAAAACGAATTTACCTCCAATGAAAGTTCCTGAGATTCTAAATATGATATGATCACCAACAAAAATAACTACAAAATATTCTCAGTTTAGAAATGAGAATGAGAGAGACACAAGACTTGTTCAACAGCCACAAACCAAACACCCTTTATATACCCACTCAAACTTCTTTTATTTATTTGTTTTCTTTTGATACTCACTTTTGTTTGTTTTTCAAGCAGCCTTTTGTCCACGCGGGTTGCAAGGCTCTCAACTTTAAAACAAGATCTACCTCCTACAGAAGTGACATACGTAAAGTAAAGAAGCATAGAAAGGGACAGTACTACAATCAACACGTTTCAGAAAGCCACCTTTCAGTAACAGTCAAGTGAGCAACTTTTTTATTGGTAAAAGACCAAATGACAAACTGAAGTTTATCAGTTTAGGACCATTATACTGTAGTACCATAGAATTACTTTCACCATAAAGATTTTACCGTACTAGCACTTATTTATTAGTTGGTCACTTTGACTTCACAGAAAGGTAGGTTAGATTGCTTTAACACCAAACTATAATAAATAGTACAAAGAAGAAACGCATTATGCCATCTTTGGAAGAGATACTAACGACTCTAGTGCAAGAAAAGGAGCTTATTTGGTTGACATCCACCAAAAGTTTCTATTAAACATGATCGTTTTGATGTGAAAGGTGCATTTTTGGCAAATACCCATCTCAGCGAACTTTGACTAATCAGTGATAGATGTCCTTTAAATTCAATGTACACCAATTTTTTGGTGGTTTTGTGATAGTAGTATAGAACTTCCCTTAGCATACTAGTGTCTCATATTACGGCTAAATAATGGCAATTTACATCGTACATCCGGATGTACCTAGCACCGTACACCCAACTTTGTATTTAGGTTAGTAAATATTGGGCTTTTATTTTATGTTTATTTAAAATTTAGTATACAGGGTATACCTAACTCCGTACACCCGGGTGTACCATGTACGAATTCCTAAATAATTCACTTCTACAAAATTGTACACATCCATGTTACCTCCATCTAAAGCACCTAAGCCTAATTTTTTTTAGAAACCCACAAGTTTAAAAATTTGACACTCTCCAGAACAACTAGCCCAGTGCCATAAAAATTAGCTACCAATAATCAAAACAATATTCGTAATGCCGAGGAGGTCTTGGCCTATTGGTTCTCAAAAACTGCATTTTTTTATACTTCTTTTGCCAAACACGTATTAAATTCATACTCTAATGGTTAAAATTGAATTAGGGCAAAACAGAATTTTTTTAATGCCTTCCCGGAAGAAAAAAAAGAGGGCAAGGATCCACAAACCCTAGTAGTGGCATAAACTCAGACCCCGTATAAAACTTTTTGCAATTGCAATAAAGAGTTTCGTCTAAAAGCCTACACATTGTTTCCGTGATCTTGACAAAAATAATACCCTACCCCAAAATCTTATAGACAAATCATGGTGAATGGTGATAAATTACGTATCTGACAGATGTATGCAATCATGAGAAACTTGTAGCTAATCATGATTGAACGTAAACACCTAACAAATTTGTATAAACAAAACAATACATACAAAACAAATAATAAGAAAAAGTAGGCAACGATATGATGTGCATAACGTTGCCCGTGATGGGTTGAAAAGGCGCTTTAGAGTGTGATCAAAGCCAATTTATTACTTCCTTTTAAAAAAATATGCAAATTGTAACGGTTTTGCTAAGACAATGCAACACCCTTGATCATAACATGTATACAATATGTATGATGATGAATCATGAAGGGAGATTAACGTGAATGTACCTTAACAAATGCCCTCAAATCAGCACCAAACTCTGAGACTCAAGCGTAAAGGTTACTGCAGAACGTGCATGCAAATTGCAAAGGCGGATGGAGAGAGTGTGAGGGACACACAGGAAACAAAAGCAAAGGAAGTGAAAGAGTTTGGTCTCGGTCGGTCGTTCTGGCTTTGTGTTTATATTATAAAGTTATTGATAACAACTTTTCTTCGTCCTGTCAAATTCAATCTTTAGAGAAGTCCTAAGTATTCTCGGATACTAATACTAACTAGTTCCATCACCGTCATAGACCTTTTAATATATCCTTTGAGGGCCATGAAATGAAGTGTGTAGCGTTATTTCCAGTTTCCGATTGTCACACCGGATAAATGTATAAAACAATAAGGCAAATATAATTATGACATCCACCAATTACAAGGCAACAACAAACAACAAATACGGAATACATAATTTGATAAATATGTATTTTTTTTTAGAAAAAAAAAGGGAAGATATGGTTTGTTTGCTTTTGATCGTTCACGAATCTTGATCTAAGCTGCATTGAAAAATTAAATTGAACACGAGTGAATAATTGAAATGAATAAGTATAGCGGTATCGTATACCACCCTGGGCCCTTTGAGTATTTTCCATTGAATAAGTGGAATACCAAACTAAATAACCTTTTTTACCAACGCTTATATATCCGGGCGTAGATATGCACGAACTAGGTCTAGAATCAGAAGCCCACTCACATACTTTTAAGCTTTGCTTAGTGTGTTTGGCATGACATTTTCATAACTTATCTGGTAAATAAGCTCTTATAACAAAATAATCTCTGTTTGAGCAATTTTAATCTCCTACAACAAGCTCTATCTTAAAATTAGTTCTTAATTGAAACGTTGTTGAACATAATGTTTCATAAAATAAGCTCTTATTCTAAGCACTTTGATCAGCTTTAACTCCAACTCCAACTTTGAGCAGGTTCAGTTCTAAATTAGTTTCGGACTTTTGGTCTAAATCAACTAATCGAGTTGAAACCATTTGGCGAACTTACGAGGTCAATGACAATAGAGTCTCTAATCTCAAGCGTTAAGGGTATGTTCTCTATGACTTGAGCATCTCTCCTTTCTTTTTAAAAAAATTATTACGGTGTAAATCTCCATACGACCATACCCTTGAATTACCGTAATAATTTTCATAATTAGTATTACTCTTCCAAGGTATATCAAGCTGTTCTTTCTCTCTTAATAGTTCATGTACAAGTGTACAACGATTAAGGCCATCCTTGTTTTCGACTTGAGTTATTCATATATTTTGTACTTTTCTTATTTCAAATATTTTTTTTTACAGAAACACACCTTGTGAAAGTAATAGTGTCAGAATGAACAGTGCTGCATGATGCCGAAAGCCTAATTCTGTTACTTACTCAACTAAGCTATGCAATAGTCAATAAGGCAATAAGGCATGTGCTGTTTTGCGGAAGTCAAAATGTAGTTTTAATGGTACATTGGTACGTTTCTCCGTTGTTGACTTTTTACGGCTCCATGTAAAGCATTTGTACAAACGTACTTATTGCGAATGAAACGTGCATAAGTATCACCTGTTAAGGACATAAGCTGAATGATAACAAAAACATCATCAATTAGAATTAAATTTCCCCTTGCTCGTTGTTCAAGACTTCAAGTATCCAAGGTTCACGGAGGAGAGGTTGACCAAAGAAACCAATTAGCAAAATTTTGTACTCATATGACTTGAGATCGTCAATTCAAAATTACAAGGCCAAATTCACCTGACCCAGCTTACACCACTCTCTAAGAGAAAAAGAGAAATCCACATCTAATTCGCGAACAACTAGTTTCTTGAAGCAACCGCATTTGCCAAAACAACTAAAAATACAAGAATAAGATAACCAACTGTACACAGCCAAAACTTCATCCCTATAAATAACACACAATCAAACGAAGGAGAACTTATCTATGTCGACAAGCGCATAGCCATTTCTTGGAGAAGAGCTTTCTTTTGGGAGGCGGTTATAATATGATTGGATTCTGCATTCTCCAAGACATCTGTGAGTAACGCAGCAGCGTGGCCAAGAGGCTCCTCGGACGCCCTCTTCAGCATGAATGCCTGAAGGGCGGAAAAATTACATGTTAAATTCAACATAAACATCTACGAACAGCCGTAAAGACAACATTGCAGCTAAGAAACCATCCCAAATAAGTACTGCGCAATGAGCATATTCATAAGCCAAAACATTTCATCCAAATCACCCACCACGATCAAAAGTAAATAGAAAGGTAGGGACAATATATAACATCAAACATCATATCAAAAGAAAAAAAAGAGATAGGAGAGAAAGCAAAGTGAATAGTAGAAAAGCCACATCATGCAAGCTGGAAACAGGTTGTATTCTTTCACAACCTTTCTGGGTTGCCCTGCCTGGAAAAAAGGATATTCAAGGAGTAAGCATCAGGCTGCTCAGACTCTTCACTCACAATGTTGCCACATAATTACAAATACAGATGAAAGTAAGGGGGATACTGTAGGCGCAAAAATAATAATAATGAAAATCATCCCAAAATTTGCTTTGGTGTTAGTGGTGAAGGGTATTTCAAATCAATCTCGTGAGCGGGAAAAAGCTTAGGAAACGAGAAACACTGAAAAACGAAAAAATAATAATCAAATAACACTCTTTCCATCTTTGCAGTTGTCCACCCTTAAGGAAATATTCTCTGAAAAGAAAGCACTCATTGTCCCCATCATCCCTAACAATGAAACCAGATTATAATCCGCCAAAATACATATATAGCTTATGCAGTTCCTTTATGAAAAAGTCTGTTGGCCAAGCTTTCAAATTAGGGCTACTGCTACTCAATTTTCTTCACCCTCCCTGATACTCTATCTTCGTTAACCTCTGAGATGGCCATTGTGGAATATTATTGCAGCTTCTAGGACTCTCGAACTTGTGATAGAGACGGAGGAAGGATAATGCAAAGAAAAGTAAAACCCAAATAAAAGCTAGGTTGAACACCCACTATCGTCCGTTTACTTAATGATCTCTTATCTTCAACTACGCAACGATAGCTCCCCCCCACCCCCTCACATATGTAAATACGAATTAAACGCATCTACACAAACTTGAGTAAATCTGATAAGAGATTATGAACAGCGGATTCTGCGTCCCATCATTAAGCATTCTGAACTAGTGGTTTAACGCTGCCAATAAACTATGTCTTTCTGTCACACCATTTCATTCAAAGGAAGTTAAAAAATCAGTGCCAATCTAGGTCACAGAAGATTTGAGCATGGGGATCTGACCACAGGCGGCCCGTCCGGCCCTCCAAAAAAGAGAGCTCGGACAATTCTTTCTGGAAAAAAAACTCACATATTAGGCTCATCCCTTAACAATTAAAGGGAGGGCTTAGGCAATTCTTTTAGGTAAGGGCCCGCCCTTCAGCCCTATTTTATTTTAGAAGATACAAATTTATACTTAAGATTATTATTTTACTATATTTTTAATGCATTTCGATTCTTTATGGCATTTGATATCTTTTTTATGCTCGTTATATTTTATTCCAATATGTATATAGTTATATTTTCAGCTCTTCAAGAGGGAGGGCTCTTACAACAAAAAAAAATCAGCCCTCTTACTAGACCCGGCGCGGCCCTCGGACAACTCACAAGCTACTAATATAAGAGAGCTCTTTATGCAAAGAAGAGAGAATGCAAGGTAACAAGCAAGACAGACAGATAAGTAAGTATGTTCAGATGAAGCACCTGTCCATGATGAGATATGAGCAAGGTACATGGTTGCTGGAGCCATGGTTCCCCGTCTATCTGGACAGGCAATGCAGCAAATAACTGGATCTTGATTGTCTGCCCTTGTGCAAGCCTACGTGCTCGAGAAAGACCCACCTACCAAGTAAAATTAATGTCAACACTTACATAATGACCGTTTGAATATAAGAACCTAGCATGCATACATACAAAGTAATGCCAGATATGTTTTCCCAACTTTGTCTTTCCCAGAAGAACTGCAGCAGGTAAGGGGTCGAAAGTAACTGACAGTAAAACATTTAAATGAGGAAACAAACCTGGAGCTTCCCCAGATGCCATGTCCCTGATACGCTTACAACTTCCAAAACCTTATCGTGCATAGATTGGGGATCAAGGTTATCAAAATTATCATCTTCATTGTGCCACAAGTCTACACCACCCATGTAGCTTCCGATATTCGCCACAAGAACACCCTCAGCATCCTACAAAGAATAGCAAATACATTTGTAAGTAGATGCAGCAATCATCCAAAATAAAAAGACACGCTAAACAAGACGACCAGCATCTTAATTTACAATTTTTATAATTCATAGCCAAATTCTAGTTCCTTAATAAAGGCCATGGTCTCCTGGGGAATACCAACAACATCACAACCGACATTCATGTGAATTTTTGATGCCCAATATGTTGAATTCACACCAAAATGCAGAAGTGCACAAAAAGGAAATCGAAAGCAACTCGGCATGATACAAGAGGAACAGTCCCCATGGTCGCGAGGGAGATGAGATTATGAACATTGATTTAAACACAATCTTCAACCACGAAGAAATAGTATTCTGTAAACTTTTTAGGAAGATCGGGGATTCAACACAGAACATGAGCGCATGACGTACTGCTTGAACAATAGTACAGAGAAAACAATACTCACACTCTTATCCTCAGGACTTGATGCTGAGCATATGTATATCTTACAAGACCGACCAACATAAAACAGACAGAAAGCTACTAGAGATACTTAAAGGGGCAAGTAAAGAGGACTAATTGTCCTTCACGACAAACTCACCTCAGGGACTTCAATCTCAACACCATCTACTTCCACTCGAACTTGCCACGGAAAATCTGCAAACATTCTGTCCATGATAATCTTTGCGCCTTCCTTAGCATATAGGACTTTGTTCATGAACTAAAAGTATACAGAGTAACGCAGATCAGATAAGCTCCGGGAGACTCTAGAACAAATTCACATAACTAAATAAGGTAGTCAATGACCATATCAAGCAGTTACCCGGAGCCACAAAGAATACACAGATAAAAAGGCATTTGACAACAGAAACACCGAGGGGGGAAAAGAAAGAGAAAAGGAGGGAGAAAGAAATAGCCACAGAAATGTGCTGCATTAACAATAGAGCTATAAAATAGTTGTCTCAATCTTATACCCATTTTCAAATTCTATCCATCCATGCTTTACTACGAGCTAGTTGATTGGAAACCAGAACTATCATATACTTCTTGAAAACAATAAAACCTGGGGTAAACCATCAAATATGAGCTCCAACCCACCACCTTACACACCACATCTCAACATAAGCTAGTGGATTACTGCATCCTCTATGCAAGCAAACTATCAGTATCCCCCAAAATGGAGCCCTCTGCAACTTGCAACACAGGCAACTATAAGCTAATCGGTTATGGACAGCTCCAATGTTTCTAAAACCAGATACCTGGAAATTGGAAATTTTCTCACGGCATGCAGGATCACCTATCAAAGCACCTTCCAATATTTCCTTTTACACTCCCAAAAACCTTATGAAGATAAGGGAGGAGGTGCACATGTACATAATTTTTTAAAGTGTTCAATATGACAGCTCCACTTGACCTATAGATTAGGCAGTTAGTCCCTGGGTAAAGTTGAAATACAAGAAGAAATGCACAATCAATTACCTGGCTGTAGAACTTCTCAGGATTCTCTTCCCTCATATTATGGATATCTAAAGCAACTTTTGCATCACAACCAACTCCTGTCATGCAGCAAACGTATCAAAAAGTGAAAATGGATACCAAAAAGCAGCAAAGAGTGAAGCACAATTCATCATACTTAAAAAATGACTGAAAGGCAAGCAGATGCTATTCTCAGTTCTCACATGGAAACAACAATTCTATCTTTCAACCAGAATAACTGTCAACCGTTTTTATGGTATAGCATTCAACCTGAACCTACACAGAACTGTCCTTACAGACCTAAAAGAAACTTATAGCTAGTACTGGGTGGCAAAATTCAATCTGCAGACCGTAAAGATACTACATATGGACGGGCTTATCATTAGCTGTTAGAAACATATCCACTGATCAATGCCTTGCTATTTTCTAGCTCCAAACTCAACCTGTGTCAAAATAGGCGGATCCTATGCACACCAGTTTACAGATCAGAATCGATGTCACTACACATAGCAGAATAACACCTTCGTTCCAAGAGAGAGGACACAAGTCCCCCTTTTCAAAACACAATCCTAACATCTGCAGAAAAGGAAGCAAGCAAAACTGCATGTAAATGACTTCAACATCAATCAATAATTATAATAGTAGGAAGCATCATAAACACCTAGCACTCGATGGATAGGCATCAATACGAACAGGATACGAAAAAAAACAACAATCAAAAACATTGAGGAAATAAACAGGTGCTCTACCTAGATAATTGTTCATGAATTTTGGAGGTACCAGTTGCTTTCCTTGCTGGTTCAATATCGCTATCTTCCAGCGATCCAGAATTGTAACGGCAGCATGCTCTATGTCATGTAGTACTGTATAAAGACCGCCTTGTCTCTCTATTGAACCCAGTCCCCCACCCCACGACAGAATCCTGGCAAGATCATTCCCTGTCCCTGCTGGGAGAATCGCAACTGGAGGGGGAGACACAAAATTCTGCTTCTCAATAGCATCGAGGACCCAACCTACAGTCCCATCACCTCCACACACAAGAATCCTGAAGTGAGGGACCTTCCTGAACATATACAATCCCACCTCAGGGCCCTCTGTTGGGCCCAGCTCAAAAACCTGTATGCAAGAAAAATAAATTAAAACATCCAGTTGACCACAAGTAAAGGTCATCGACAAATTTAACTGCCCAATACCATACTGCATCCAATAGTGTTGGGTAATAGTAACAAAAATGACACATAGTTGCCAGCTTAAAAATGGAAACATCATAGAAACCACATACCTAATCTCAACAAAAAAAAGTAGCCATTTTGGACACAACACCACCACCACCACCACCACCACCACCACCCCCAAATAAAAAGAAAGAAAGTTCTGATACTCCGCCCACTCTCGGGGAAATTTGGGAATCGGCTGCTTGTAAGGAACCATTACGAGGGTCTTGTCAAGGATGGTGGGCCTTTATTGGGTAGAGGGGTAAGAGGCTTTTCTACTCTAAGCCTCTAAAATTGCTGAGCTGAGGGAGATGAGGCAACAAATAACTAATGCACTTGAAAACTCCAAGAGACTCTGAGAATGTCTTTGTCTTAGTTTAAAAGAATTGGTCCATAGGCGCCAGGCTCAGGCCTAACCGCCTTAGACTAGCCCTAGAAGCTCCAAGGCAAAAGCGTGAGCCTCGAAGCCAACTGTCACCATCTGTTTGTTATTGAAATAAAAAGACATATAGCATTAGCGGGGAGAAAACAAGGCACCCAGGTGCACTTTGCGGCTTTTAAAGCACAGGAGAGTGTACCACTTGATGTTTCCTTGTTCTGTCCAGTCTCACAGCTTTTCCAAGTCTTAATCATATGAGATGAAATGGAAAACAAACATAACAGATAGATGGAAAAGATAACTTCACAAAGGTGGTGCCGATTCAAAAACTTGTTCGGCACTAAATATAAAAGCAAGATCATACAGAAGATGGAATAAAGTCTAACCTGGACAGGATTTAAGAGCATGTTCAAGCGCAGCCGAAGAGAGTCTCCTCTCTGTGCTCCACTCTTTCTATTTACAAACACCAACAAAGGTCTCGCATCTGCAGGCAAATCAAGAATAGCATATCTCTGTTTCCGTACAATCTGATCCTTCATGTTCAACGATGCACTTCTCACTAGATCAGGTTTCGAATCTGCGTGTTTATCAAGATCATTACTGTGCCTCTGATCTCCAGGGCTGGCACTACCATTACGATCCTCCACAACATGAAAGCCATTCACTGTTTGAGCGGTACCTGTAGAGCTATCATTTACTGGCTCAGAAGAACTATGACCATTACTTGTATCGACCGTTGTTCCATTACTAAGCCTATGCTTCTTGCTTTGACTTCTTATGCGTCCACGTACAGTGGAAGCAATTTCATTAGCACCTTGAGTAATTGAGCTTAAAATTCCACCAGAAGATGATCGGCTCAGTTCCCTAACAAACCGCGGTGACAAAATCAACCTTCTCAAAGGACCAAGATCACATATGTCACCAGTTTCATTAGACATGCTAGTGTGGCAATCGACATGAACTATCCTTTGGCACCATAGGCAACACCATATAGGAGATCCACCAAGGAAAGATGCACTGCATGGCTCTTCACAGAGGCTGCAGAAAGATGTTTCATCAGCTTGATCTGTAATCTCAACCCACCGAACAGCCCATTGGTGCACAACATGCTCAAAACCTACCATAGAGACGGACTTGCAATCTTTCTGTGCCTTTGATTTTGATGAACAACTTAGGTGAGTAGCTGCTCCACATATGCTACAGCGATAAATAAAACTGTCTGAAGGTACAAGGGATTGTGAAGGGGACAAAGACTTTAAGCACACACAGCAGTTCAAATTTTTTCCACGAGTAACCGACTCTAAAACCCAAGTATGAGCTGCTTCAGGTATTCGATTCCTGGTCTTTGGATTTGTCTTGGACCTGGCTATGGCTTTCATCCAAGTTAAATTGATATTTCTCCTCCATTGGAAAGCAGTGAATGCTATAGTCAAGATCCCAACAAGGCCTGCTATCAAGCACGCCAGGACAAAGAAACGTGATTCTGCCACCCCAGCTAGATTCCTACCAGCCAACAGATCAGGGAGATCATCCATTCTCCAGACTGTAACTTAATGCAATGTAAAAACTAAAAACGAACTATGCTGTCAGTCCCCAATAACTAAAATTTGACGCAGCGGAAACCAAATTTTACTCCTCTACACTTTCAAACATTACCAAAGTAACCAGCTTTCGTATGGGTAGACATCCCATACATTAGTGAGCTTCATTTACAACTCAGCCTGTGTCAGGCCTATCATACATAGATGCCATTCTCATCATCTTCATTCCTTCACATCTTGCACAAAGTGCAGTCCTCTAAATGATCACAAATATCTGAAAAGCTCAAAAGTTCAGCAAAGACGATGGCTAGCACGACAGCCTGCAATAGAAGAATATAAACTATATAAGCAAACACCCTGTTTTAGTTGACATATATCACAGAAACAACAATTATAATGATGCGGAAACCTAATAACGGTGACAGGGATGGAGGACAATACTACGGTAGATTAACTATGAAAAGCAATGCCAATGATAGTCTCACTCACTCACTCACATGAAGTGAATGATCAACCCCTACCCTCATACCACTCACCACCACCACCACCACCACCAACAACAACAACAACAACAACAACTAGTTTACTGCTACTAGCACAACCAAGACAACAACAATAGTTCCTATCCTTAGCGAGGTCGCAACCCCAACGAAAACTCTCGAACCCTAAAACCAATGTAAAATCTTCAACACCACAATAACCTTAACACTCACTTACAAATAACATTACAACAACAACAACAACAGTGATAATGATAAGTAATTCTCCCTCGAGCTCGAACAAGTCACCTGGTACACAGTTCAACTTAAAAAACCATCAATTTTAATTCCAAGCCGTCGTCGTCGTCGTCCGTGCATTACATTATCTCTCCTATTTACTACTCCCTCCCTCCCTCCGTCCAGAATTAGTTGTCAGCTGCTCGGTACTTAAGTTTTCCAAGTGGACAATTAATTATGGACGGAGGAAATATACTCATGTTTTTAAATACCCATTTCCTAAAACATTTAATAACCTCACCAAACAAAACAAAATAAAATAAAATAAAATAAATATAACAGATTGTAAGTTTTAAGCTACAACAATGAAAAAGGAAGAGGTGGTGGTTGATAGAAAGAAAGAAAGAACTTTACCAAATAAGATGAACCCTAGGAGGGAGGAAGAGAGAGAATGGAGTACGTGCTCGAGATCGCCAAATCAAATGTTATGTAATTTGTATGTTTTGTTTTTATATATGTTTGAAAGTTGGGAATCTAGAGAAAAAGCAGACAAATAATAAAATAAAATAAAATAAAGAGAGAACCCAATTTGATAAATATTCAAAACTATTTCGCTCTTTTTCTTTTCTTTCGCCCCTTTTTCTTTTTCTTTTTTTTTATTTTTTTAATTTAAGTTAGGAGAGAGAATAGAATAGAGGGAGGTTTGTTTGTTTGTTTGTTTGTTTGTTTGATTGTTTTGTTTGATTGTCTGAAGGGAAGGAGAAAACGGGAAAAGGGGCGGAGATACGATACGAATCCAGGGTTAAATAGACGACACGTGGATGTCGGTGACTGTGTTGTGTTAAGTTGAAATTGAATTGAGTCATTTGGGAAAAGGGGCCCGCTATTGTGATTCTCTGTTTTGCCCACTACTTGACACGATTGATTCTCATTTCTTAAGTCGTCGTCATTCAATATTCTACTTTCATCTCCGGTATCGGTATGGTACTATGGTGGGTGTGCCTTCCCACTCCCATTGCACGTGACCTGACCGTAGTCCCGTATCCTCATCTTGGCTTTTCATATGGGGCCGTTTGAATCTACCACTTGCTATTTTCAATTCCTTTCCCCATCAACCAAATCCAATGCAACATTTATTTTTTTAAGTTAAATTTTATAATTTTAATCATAAATATAGGATTTTCTATTTAATTTTTTGGTACTATGTAAATAAAATAAAATTTTATTAAATTTGTATATCGAAAATTGTGAAAAAACAAATGTTGCACGTACTAATTTGGTGTGAAGAAAGTAATTGCTATGTAATAATTGAACACAAATAATTATGTGAACCCGTTTCATAGGTGAGACTGGGTAGTAATGACCTTATCACCCAGTCTCATATAAAAAATGGGTTCAGATAAATTTTTCTAATAATTGAATTGATTGAAAATAGTAAAATGTGGGCTGAAAGTTGATCTTTTGGCCTGTTTGTTAGGATTTAAGTTCAGTTCATTCTGATTCAGTTAAGCCATGCTCAATTCAATAAAGTTAAGTTGAATTAAGTTGAGTACAATTTTTCTCAATTCAGCTCATGATTTGCAAACATAAGAAGTTTTGATTTCGATATCCATTCGAGTTATAATTATATCATTGAAAAAGCTTTAGCATGTAATTTTGTAGCATATAATAATGATAGAGTTTTGATAAATAATTGAGTGTTAAAACATTTAAACATCAAATTCAAAACTTTACAGTTAATATAAGTTTAGCAAAGTTAATCTTTTAAAAAATAGGCATGTAACACCCTCGATAGGGGGCTATTTTTTTTAATACAAAATACATAATAAATACAACAGAGCTTCTACCCATAATCCCTATCAAAGGTATTACATAAAATAACATATACATATTCCCATTATTAATCTATGTGATCTAGACTAATTTGAATAACAATCGTGCATCCAGTCGTCCTCACAATCTTCATTCCCCCATCCCATCAAAACCTGCAAAACTCAATCTTCTCGCCGGCAAATCCACCACCGGGTCACGGAAGGTGACTAGTCAGTCACACGAGT
>ONZK01001942.1:112477-124378 GCA_900322385.1 Pharnaceum exiguum | reverse complement strand
AAGATGGGTATAAAAAAAAACAAACTATTGTTCATTCACCTTTGCTAAAAAGCCAATTTACGATAAAATTAAAGTACATAAACCAAACACATCAAGAAGAAATGCACAAGTGCTTTCAAAGTCAGAAAGGGATATGACTTCGTACAAAAAAATTCTTCAGCAGCATGAGAATCAACACAAAATGTAAACAAAAGAACTATTTTACAAGGGACAATGTATATTATTGAAGTTTGAGAGGTGAAACTCCTGAGGGTGAGAGCTCCTCAAAGACATAGGTTACAAGTTACATAATTGCAGTGAAGGATAGTAACTGGAAAATCCTTGTAGGCCCCTCCTGCCTTTAAGTATAAATAATATCCCAAAGTGAATAAGTAGGGCGAGCAATTTCTGGAAAAATTCGAAAAAATTAAAAGAGAATTACCAAATCAGTCTCCCTGCTTGAGAATCCAATCGCAATGTGAGCCATCAGCACGGTGTAGAAACAATTGAAATCAATGACAACTCTCTGGTTATGAGATTCCAGAGATTTCTTGTTCTTTCGAATTGCTGCTAAATTATCCCAAGGAACCAGATCAACGATCTCAGCCGCCATGAGTTTACCAAGTGCTTGATTCAAGAAGTACGGCCAGTCATCAACCTGGCATGCAGCTTCTACATCTAGACCTTGTCTTAGTAGTTCGCGCAGGGCTGCCATTGCTCCACGCCTGCGCTCAGAATTTTCCTTTGTCTGAGGCATAGCCAATAATTCCAACGTACAAGCAGGAGCCAGCTCTTCCAAAGACTCTTCTATCTATTATCAAGTCCAACCATTATCATATAAGAGGAAATGCAAAGCGTACAATATTTATAAACGTGCAGTAGATTAGTAATACCATGAAAAACAAAAGAAGAATGCAATATCATTAAGTGATGAATCTCCAGAACAAGACGAGCATCAACTAAAACCTTCAAAGGAGAATGCCCCTATAATATGACACTGTATTTTAAAATTCTAATATGCTTCTGGTACTACATTTATAGAAATATAAAATGACACAGCAGGCATTCCGTCGTATGGTGATTCCAGATCTGCCTTCCAGTCCATAGACTATATACAAACAGTCCACACGTCCAAAATATTCTACACTTCATAATACATTATTTGTTGAAGAAAAGGACTAAATAGTGAACTACATAGCAAAAGAAGACAACCAACAACAGGAAAAAGGCAATCTATACATGACATATTACCAAAAGACAATGCAGGTACCTTAAAAAATCCTATGACTCATTGCATGTAGCCTTCATCATGGTGAAACCAAATAAATAATCAGGAGAAGATTACTTCTTCTAGCATAAGGAGAGACCTCAAATGATGGTAAATCACGAAATCGTAAACTATTACCTCAGACAAAAGCTTTAGTTTTCCTAATGAAGGCTTGCTCCTCAGTAGACATTGGGCTCGAGCAAGAGCCTCAAATCCTTGGGACACTTTATTCTTCTCAAAATAGGTCTTCGCAATTGCACACTTCAAGAAAGCACCTAAAATAAGAATGGGACACATAATATGCTGCTAGAAATAAGAAGAGCGGACTTCCTGACATTTCCAGCTTGTAGTACCTCTGCGAGGGCCATAGAAAGAAGCAAATCATGCACATGTGGCTTTGACTCTGTGTACTGAACAGCCGATCGACCAATTTCTAAAACAAGTTTCTCTTCCCCAACCTGAGTGAAACAATTGGTTAAGTCTTTGCATTTTGAACTACAACGACTGGAACAGCATAGTTACGATCTATCAGATACAACAGACAGGATATCTAAATGGACTTTAAGCTCAGTTTTTCTAGCAAACAACGAAAAATAAGCTTGCGCCTTGGGGGTGGGGTCGGGGGAGGAGGAGGAAACTACTAGTGTTATGTCCCTAAAGCAAAACAACAAACCATGATAACCATCCACAAGACCACAACAGCATGATGGAATAAAATAACAAGTTTACACACTTCAGAAGCCATACGGAAGCATTTACCTCTTGAAGTAGACAGAGGGCACCAGGTAACCAAGCCCACGGAATTCGGAGAGAGGATTTTGGAGAAATTTTCTCTTTAACATTACCAGCATACTCTGGTTCAAAAAGAAGCTTATCTCTAACATCCATCAACAGATCCTGTACCGCAAATAGTAATATAGGTGAACAGACAGTTTAAACCCAATAAAGCTGCATTCATCCTGACCACCAGCAAAAAGTTTTTTATACCCGACGAGATATTACAGCTTCTCTTGTATACCCTTCATCAACTTCGGCATTTTTCAGCTCCATAACAGACTTCACAATCTCATCCTTCTCCGCTTTGGCAGGAACACCAATGATCTACACATTTTTTTCATCACATAAGTGCTTGCCAGCCAAATATCTCCCAACTTCAACATCAAAATAATAGTCCGTCGAAACCCGTCCAACCAAGCAACAAGAGTTCATTTCAGGGCGAAAAAAGTGACGAAAATGACCCCAAGGCCGATTCATAGGCACATGAAAACTAACAGTTTGATGATTTAAGCAACTGTTGCAGTCCAACATTTAAGAACAACGAAAAAAGGAAACTTCATTATGCAAAGGTCAAACATCCAATTTACATACTCTCCATCTTATAAACTCGTAGTATTAAAATAGGGTTAATAGCAGCTTGGATAGACAGCCCGTCCCGTTTATAGTGGTTCCTAGGGAACAGAATACTATGTACAGTATAACCGAACTAGTCACAAACTCACAATTCATGGCATTTTGTTTTGTAGTATCCTCAATCACAACAGCTCACAATTGAAGGGAAGTTTGATGTACCAATAACATGATCGTCAATCTCCATAGGGTCTAGCCGTTAAGGTGGTAAACGATAATAACTAAACTTTACAAGATAGCTTGCTACTTGCCAACATCAATATTTTTTGCAATATTTTTATGCAAACAGAATTATGGGTTCTTAACTATCAATCAAAATACTTTGTGTTCAAGTGTAAATATTACAATATGATTTATCATTCTCCTTTCCTCGATATATAATCAACACCCCAATTCTACCTAATAATAGACAACCCAAATAAGATAAAATCAAAAAAAAAGGCCGTACGTGTTTATTTTATGTGTGAACCCGTTTCGTATATGAGACTGTGTATTAATGACGAAAAAAGCTTGATTAATTACCTCTCAATGGTCATTAGTGACCCATCAATGGCCATTAATGACCCCGTCACATATATGAAAGAGCTTTCCATTCACTTCAATTCAGTTGACGAGTTTCATTCATATTTAATAATAATAGTAAATACAATTCCATTCGTTTTAGTTCAGTTTAATTCATTTCAAAAAAAAACCGCCTTTTCGGTTCAGCTAAGTTCAATAGCTAATACTAGTCATAAAGAAATACCACTAAAACTATTTACCTCACTAAAATAACAATTCTAAAAATTAAAGTAAAATGCAATAAAGCAAATTTTTAAAAAAAGGAACAATAAGTAGTACAAGTTTGAAAAGCGCCAAAGAAAAGGGAAAGAAATAAATAAAACTAGAACCTGGTAACAAGTGACAGGAATATCAACGCCAGCGAAGCTTTGAGAAAGCCCATTAACATCAGAAGCTCGCAATGTGGTCGCATTTAGCCGCGGTAATCTCACCGTAAATCCACGATTGTTATTACTATAGAGAGGGGTTTTGGTATTGGTTTTGATATTGGTTTTATTATTAATGTAGCGGTGATGGCAACAGTGAGATGATGACGATGGGATTTCCGGTATTATTATTGCCGGAAATGGGATTTTACAATGGTGGTGATTTGTTGTATTTATACCCCGCATTTTTAGAACTTTAAAAGAAAAGAGAAAATGTGGTTTTATGGTTTGATGATGAATCAGGTTGGTCGCAAGAGAGAGACTGAGAGAGTGGTGTGTGTGAACTGTGAAGAAGTACTGAAATGAATCAAGTGATTTATTTATTGTGCAAAAAGAATAATTGAATTTGATTTTGGGGATTTTCTATTTTTGTGTGTTGTTTATTTTTATTTTTATTTTTTATATTTTCGGCTTTCTCTTTTTTGGCTGCTTTTTGAGTTCAGTGTTGCTTGCTAGTCATGTCAAAGTGTAGATTCTTCTTCTCCTTTATCTTTGGAGGACTCTTTCTTTTTCATTTTTTTTGTAATTTATTATTATTGCTTGTTATTATGAAATTTGAATCAATTCCACACACGGATAAGATAGGTATTGTTGCTATCAAAAAAAAAGATAGGTATTGTATTACTCAAATACAAAATAAACACAAAATCAGTTGTATTGTTATAAGTTCTTTGTTATATTAATTATTCCATACTAGTTATGACCCATGTAATTAAATATTTGGTTTAAATATTGTGAGAAAGAAGCATAAGTAGAAATAACATTTTTATCAATAATTTTTATTTGTAGGTTTCGAATTATGTAAAAGTGGGGAGAAATTAAAATTTGTTTATAATTGGTAAATAAATATTGTAGAAACCAGAATAATTAGATAGTAAAATTTGAGTATTCATTAAATAAAGTAAAAAATCTGCCTACCAAAAAAAGAGAAAAAATTGTGTGGCCATTTTATATGTGAGGCTGAGTCTTCTACTTTGGGTTCTTCTTGAGTTAAAGAGCTGAGTGCGTTACTTAAGACATGTTAATTAAAATTTTAATTCAGCCTCATGCCAGGCACATAATCTTTAAATATGAACATACTTATAAATAGATAGATGTGTAGCATAATGATCTAGGAAACTTAGTTGAGTGCACAGATTTTGTATGATTTTATTATTATTTTTTATGTGTAAATCTAATGTAAAACTTTAAATTACATTTTAAAAAACTGGGAAAAAGGTTACCGCATGACAACCCATTAATGGCTAGTGTATGATTTTTGCATTGTTTATGCTTGTGTATAGATATATGCTATGTTATATTAGATAATAAATTTATGATCAATAATAAATTGTCAAGTTCACATCGATCTGTTCACTTCAATTCAACTAAATTAAATTAATATGAGATCCGATCCTTGAGAACATTCGGGTTGGTGAGTCAAAAATTACTCACCCATTACTCACGATCCTACTTCCCTTTGAGTTTTGTTCTCACGCAATTCTAGCTCAGTAAAGGCAAACCATCAAATTAAACTCTCTTGATTTTCTCTCTCGTGTATATCACACAAATCATGTCCCTTCTTTCTCGTCTTTTTTATTACTACAATTTTATAGGACTTTTTTTATTTGCTTAAATAAAGTATATCAAAATGGTCATCTTCCTGTTTTTGTGTTTCCTTTTCTTTTAATTTGTTCGTTTAATGAAAATCTCATTTTAAAAAAAGATCATTAGATTTTTTACACATAAGCTATAATAACCAATAAAAACTACACTTTTTTTTTTCTATTAAAGTGGGATCACTGTAACATTTCTCTTTCTCAACTTCTATTTTATAAAATAGTTAGATACTATTTTTAAAATACATTTTTTTTACAATATTATTGTACTTTCCTAGTGAAGATAAATGTGTACATCATATACATTAAAACAAAATGAGGTGATCTTCTAAGTTGTATATGTGCATAGTATATAATATATTGTATATATAACGTTGTGTATATGTCGTGTATATTTTAGATATTACGTCAAGCATTTTTTAGATTTTGAGCTTGCCTTTTGATCTGATTAAAACTTTGCCGTTACACCAATTTTTATGCTTTATACTTTAAAGTTATAGCGGAAATAGATAACAAAAAGTTAACTAATTTCATGTTCATATTCTTAAGGACTTGTATAGGAGAAAGATTACTAAAACAGGTTGGTTTAGGGTTAGGTTGTATTACAATATGGGGGGTAGATTATGCCACTAATATTATAGTAGTAAGTTATAATGTGAATATCTTTCTTTAGTCTAGGTAACAAATGAAGTTAGGAATTGAATTAGAAGGTATCCCCTCGACACAAACTTCTTATATGTACTCCTACAAAATTATATATAACTCATTCTGACCAATCAAGAAGTCTCCCACACATTTTCTCGACTGTTTCGTCTATCAAAATTGGTAACCAATCGGCTCCTTGATTGCCCAATAGGTAGAGGTGACCATTTTCGAGCCGGACAGACCAAACCTTATTAAAGGGACATAAATCTCTAACAATCCCTTCCTTTAGTCGACTTTAAGGGCCTAAACCGTATAATTGAAATAACCTATCATAGCTTAAAAAAGTACAATTAAAGTATAAACATGATTAACTTATGTGGGGTTGGTTGGAGTGGAAAACGTACAACTCCATACCACTTAAGCGAGGTATCGAGTTCGAGCCTCAGCGTATGCACAAACCTTCATCGGGAGACTCATCCACCACAGCCAGGTGTGCAACCCAGATTGAGTTTGGACGTAGTAAATAATTTTTTTAAGTTTATAATATATACAATTAAAGCTAAAAATGACTTGAAAGTTAAAAATGGTCACAAAAGTTCCACGCACCCTTTTAGTTTTTATATACATTAATTGTTTAAAAAAAAAAACCAACATGGCCATCCCTTTTGAAACAAAGGTCTGTGTCAGACCGAGCTTATTTTAAACACTATTTTGAGAATGGAAGCGTAGACCCTTTTATTTTAGAGAGCCGGGCCTGGCGGTTGGCTGATGGTCAGCTTTACCTCCCGCTTCCTCGTAGTAGATTTTGTTAGGAAGCCACTTGTGAACCCGTTTTATTCGTAAATAATCTACTTATGCCGAGTTTGGGGTTGTTGACTTGTTGTTAAGTGATAGTGATGTTCTGTAGTAAGTGTTGTAGTTGTGAAATGTTGCAACTGTGGCTGAAAATGCTTTTATCTTATTCTAATTCCTTCGCATTCTAAGATTGAAGCATTTCGAAAATCATATACTCCCGCAATGACTAATTTCCGAGTGGTAAAGAGAACGAGAAACTAGAAATTAAGGTCCTTCGGGATCATTGTGAGTTTCTGTTTTTGGTTTTCAAAAATTTTCAACTTGATGATAATAATGTTATTTTTAAAGGTAAAACATTTGACATGATACATCCACTTATGATTTTCAAAACTGACAAAAGAAATTTGAAAACCACTTTTTATGGTTTTGGAAAAATGGTTTTTTGTTTCGAAAAAAACTGAAAACCGGTAACTCACAACGATCCCAAACAGCACCTAAACAAGCAAACTGTAAACATTATTCTATTTTGCTATAAAAAAATATTATTCTATCTATATTTTTTATTTTGGTGTCAATTATTTATTTATTTAAGTTCTATTTGAGGGATACAGTCATAAAATACAGGAGTAGTATTCAGCAACATCACACTATCTCTCCCGAGTCCAGCCGGCCGGTCTCACAACCTGCTCTGTAGTGTTCAGGTAACATTACTTGCCCCTTTTCTTTGCCATAAATTATCAATCCCCCCAAAAAATAAATGAATGGTATCTGTATGTCTGCTCTGCCGCTGTAATTGGTAGTACTTTATTACGTTCCTCAACTTATGTAAAATAATTATTACTGTTTTAGATTCTTCTGCTATTTGTAGCATTCGTATGTCATTCCAAGTTTCTTATGGATATTTTTGCGTCTTTTATTTTGGGGAAAGGCAATTCGAGTTTTTAATTATTATTCAAGAGAAAGCTGAGTGTTCAATCTGTGGGAAACATTGTCGATTGGGAAAATGAAAATAGTGTATGAGAATTTGAGAGCTAGGTTGCTGGTTTGTACTAGTATCTAAGGGTAAGAAGTTGAATTAGTTGTCGCCTTGCTAGTGTAATATAACTATCAAGTGGGTAGCTAAGTTGGCAAGACTTTTGAGATTTATTCCAGAGGTCCCGAGTTCTAGTCTCCTCAGGGCCACTGGAGGGTTTACCGGTTGTTAACTTCAAGGCACATGGGATTAGTTAGGCACGGCCTAAGATACCCATGTTATCTAAAAAAAAATTGTGGACGGAGGGAAGGAGTATTTGCTGGTCCGAGAATCTTGATCCGTTATAGCTTAAACTTAAAAGCAGTCATTTTTGTGTCGAGTTGTCTCTCAGTTGTGGCAGCCGTTGGAACCTTGAGGATTCCTGTAATCCTTCTGTTGCCTTTTTTTACCTCCTGAATTTACATTATCAGTTGGGGACTTGGGGTGCTTGCTAGTGTGTGTATATCCTGATTGGCCCATTACTAGCTGACTCGAATAATAGATTGGTCACAAAGGGTTTAAGGCTCTATGAATAATAGATTCGGACTAAGGGTTTAAGTCATGGGTTTGTTGCTATATAGTCGAATAATAGTTGGCTGGCACTTGTATAGTCGAACTCCACCTTTCTGAATCATTTGTCTCGCACTCATACGCCATTTATTTGAATAGTTAAAGTCATGTGTGTGTCAAGAAATCATATATCTATCTGATTGTTTTTTCAGAAAATGAAGCAAGAAGAAATAGATCGTTGTCAGATCCAGGAGTGGTATCCACAGTTTAAATCTGTTTCAATAAAGACAATTACCCACGAGCTCCCTGAATCTTTTATCCAGTACTTGCTTGAAGACTCCGGCCCCTTTCTTCTTCCTGAGTCTATCTCGAATGACGATGCCTTTCCCAATAGAGTTCACAATCCTGAAGACGAGGACGACTATGAAGTGAAAGAAGGTTCTGATGATGAAGCAGAGCAGCCCCCACCAGCTCCTTGTTTCCCGGAGCTTGAAATGAAGGTCAAAGAGACCATTGAGTCCCTTGGGGGTGCAGTGTTTCCGAAGTTGAATTGGAGTTCGCCCAAGGACACTGCTTGGATTAGCACCACTGGGAACCTTAAATGCACCTCTTTCAGTGATATAGCCCTTTTACTTCGCTCATCCGATTCACTGGTCCATGATTTGTGTCACGCGTATGATTCGTGCAGTGATAAGAGCTTATCGAGACCGCCTCATTTCTACCTTGCCCTTCGCAAATGGTATCCATCTCTTAGGCCAGAGATGGAGTTTCGATGCTTTGTCCGTGATCAGCTGCTTGTTGGAATCTCTCAACGTGAAGTTACTGCATATTATCCTGTTTTGCTTGAGAGGAAGGATGAACTTAGAGATCTAATTGATGATTTCTTCATAGATAATATTGAAGGGAGATTTCTGTCTGAAAGTTACACATTTGATGTTTATATTACAAAGGAGAGGAAGGTGAAATTGATGGATTTTAATCCTTGGGCTCCATTTACGCTGCCTTTACTATTTTCCTGGGAAGAACTGGAGAGCATTGGGAGTGCTAGGGAAGATATTGATTTCAGAATTTTAGGAAGCCAATGCTCAGTACGCCCAGGTTTGAAGACTGCAGTTCCTTATGATTATATTGATATGAGCGCGGGAAGTGGTTGGGACCAATTTCTAAAGAATGCTGATGAGGAGTTGCAGCAGCAGATGAAGTCTCCTGAGGAAGGTGCTTAGGGGAATGTGGTCTTCTTCATTCCCTGGTTTGTTTGTTTTTTTTTTTTTTTTGAAAGATGAATCATCACTATCTGACTTTTTAGCTTTTACTTGTTTACCACCTAGACTATAGAAGTGATGTAATGACTACAGTGATGTAATGAAGTCTCCTTTATGCTTGTAGAACGTAGAAGTTCTTTTTTGAAATAAAGGCCTTAAATTATCATATTACATTTGTGCCTACAGTCTATTCAAAACTATTCTGTTTGGCAAATGTTAATCTTCAGTCTTTCTCGTCTGTTGGTGTATGATGTACTTCAGGTAACCTCTGTTGGTTGACTTCGTTCAAATTAATAATGAGAGGATTATTCTTGGCATATGTATCTGGATTTGAACTGTTATAAATTTGAATTTCTCTAGTGATTGCTGGAGTTTGCTATATGGCTTGCTTCAATCATCATTAGTGTGAACATCGTCTGCTGAATGCTGATCTAGGTATGGTATATCAATGCAAGTGCTAGTTTCCCTGTTTGAGTAGCTTTACCATTTCCCTTTTTCTCTTTCCTACGCTATACAACTTCATCTTCCCTCAGTTCCCTGGAGTCAGTATCTTCCATCGTCTAACATTTATGGAAGTTAGTGATCTCAGCAATTTGGCACATGAAATCTTATTGAAGTGTAACAATATCTGCATGTCTTCTTCTTTCCAATTTGTATCTTGTCTAGTTTCTCTCTGGTTACGATTAATCTTTTTGACACTTAACTGCATTGCTTGTGTTTCTTTGAAAGCTATTCCAATTCCAGTTTTCATATGGTATCCAGTTTGACAGTTTCGTAAGGATCTGCTGTAATAAAAGGTCTGATTGATGAACAACATTGTTTTGAAGAAGACTTTATCAAGGTAGAGCTACAGGCTGCAGGTTTAGTGTCCGTATTCCTCTATTGTCCTCGGGCTGCCCTTTTCTGTTGAGTGGTTTGACTGTGCTTGAACCATCATGGTATTTTTTTTGGGTGTCAATAGAACCGTATGGCTATCATTGTTTAGTATACCTTTGCGGCCAAAAAGAGCTGATTCAGGGATGGCAATCGTAAAGAAGAGCGAGGTAATGAAGATGCCGAAATCTAGTGGTGAAATAGACTGAACAAATCTGTAGTAATGGCTCGAAATCCTCAAGGAGTGAGAGCATTGAGACTTGAAATAGCATTGTAATTGCAGTTGTGATGTACTATCGTGTATATGTTTGTAGTTTTCTTTCGTATCCATATTGACATATTGTACACAACATTGTTTTATCCAACAAAACCTCATCTGACATAGATATACGAGACACTCTGTATCCGTTCTCTCTGTGTTAACCTTTGATTTTCTTCTGAACTCTACTGGTACAGAGTTAATCAGAAACACAGTTAACGGTTGACATATAGTTATTGTTCTAGACACAGCCAATATAACACCGGAACCATGGTGCAGTATAATGTCCCAGAGGAGCTTCAGAGTATAAATAGTTAAAATTTCCAAGAATAAACGGGATAGTTGTCAGATGCTTTATAGCTGAGCCCCCGAAAATCGTGACAATATCATGAATTTACAAACCCTCACCGGCTATGAACGAAGTATCTTTTCAAGATGTTGGAAACCATGAATGCTGCATATATATTGAACATCAATGACACCCGATCTGCGTTATTTGAGAACAAAGATGAATGAGGGGCAAGTGCAACAAAATATATTAGCTGCACATAACTAAGGAAAGTACAGTCTACACTGCCCATTCAAAATTTAGCTTCCACAAGCAAAAAATGCTCCGAGTGGCATTTTAGCATCTTACAAAAGGTTGGAGAATATTTTAAATGTTACAAAGAGCCAGAATAGAAAAGGAACCATTGTATTATAAATCATCTAGGCATTAGCAAAAACTAAGAAGTTTTGGCAACCGGCACTCTTGGTCCCATGTAGTTTGTCATTAATCCCATTATAGCAAACCTGAAACACAAGAAAAACGAAGGATCAAAAATTGAATCACAGTGCAACAGCATAACAACAAGGGAAAATGATGATCATTTACATGCCTATTCAGGAACTCAAGCTGTACAAAGTTAGGATATCTTCACAATGACGGAAAAACCAACAAGTTATGCTCTTATCAACAGTCAGAACAATAGCATTCTGACTACACCAGGTCTTTGTCTATGGGTGTAGACTGTAGAGAGTAGACCAATCCCATGGACCCTAGAGTTAAAGATCAAGAAACCCTCGGGTGCAAGCACACTAGAAATTGGGGCCTCTGAAATAAATGGAACACAAATCTACTTACATGAACAATACTGAACGAACACAAATAGTACTAACTACTCACTGCTCAACAAAAATATAAAAAAATAACTAAAAAGACAAATGAGCCGGCGTTATATAAAAAAATGTTTCCACTTCAGGAAAATAAATAACTAAGAAAGACTTTCCACATCTCTCTAAACTCTATTAACCCCCCCCCCCTCTTTA
>ONZK01001942.1:80001-92892 GCA_900322385.1 Pharnaceum exiguum | reverse complement strand
AAAAAATCGTCTTCGCTGCTTTTCCTTCTTCTCTAAATCTCTGTCTTTCTCGGAGGATTTTAGCTGGGAAGTTCCCGTGTTTCACCCAATTGTAACAACCGGAGCAGTTAGTTTATTCATAAAGCAAACAAAAGATCCTACTGCATGCCTGCTAGAGAAGCTCAAAACGGATTTGGTTCAACAACACTTTAAGATGTTGATAAAAACTACAGAAGTACATATGCGATGTTTGCTGTTCTTTGGTGCATCCCTCCACCGAAATTTGTTCAATTAATAAAGTTCCACCTTTCAAGCACTACAACCAATCGTAGTCAACCATTTGCGGTTCTCAAAAAAGAAAACCCGATGCAATCTTGCACACACTTGTCTTATTTTCTCCATGAACGGTACCAAATTGTTCCGGCACAATGGCCATGCAAATGAGACCCCAAACTCTTACTCCCAGGTCCCAACACATGAATCGCCGTACAAGACAACATAACCAAATTGTACGTGCAGTATTCATCACATTAAATAAGTAGAAACTGTAATGTTAGCCTCACTTTTTCCGGTACATCCATACCTTATTGACTAAACACAATTAATGATATGTTACTTCTTTAGAACATTATCAACTGCTGGTCTATATCACAAGATCTCCAAATCTGACACCCTCACAAGATAAGCAAAGCCGTACAAGATCTGTTGTCTCCATTATAAAAATTCAAATAAATACCTTAACAGGCAAACAAAACATTAAATAGCCTCTAAGTTCCATCATATACACTTGACCAGCCTTCTATCATCATGCACCAGAAAATTCAAAATTCAAATCATTGCCATATATGATTCTTATCATACACGAAAACAACCTTGTATGCACACGTGACCAAGCAAAAAAATAATATCTCTCCAAGAAGGAACAACTACAATCATGTCCAAAGTTCAAAGGAGGGTATGAGGAAATATCTTGTGTTCATTAGCATACAAATTGGTCTAAGAATATCTTCTTAGCAACATAGATCCAGACGGGCGCTGACATTATCTTCATAGTTGTGCCAGTCCTTAATCCCACAGTTTTCAACCAAACTAAAACACCAATCTCACTCACACATCTCACCAAATTGAGAAGCTCATTTCAATACTCCAAACCGTAACACACAAATGCATTAGGATAGCTTGCTAGTCATGTTCCCCTCCACTCCACTACCAACAAAATATCTCTCACATTTGCACACGCGCCGAAAGGGTTAGTGGGTTAGTTCCACATCTTTAGTAGAAACTTCCAGCATTATTGATCCAAAACTAGAAACACATATCTCAATTCTCAACAAGATCAACCTTTCGACACATTCAAAGAACTCCTCTAGCATTCCATCACCACTAAATCTTCAAATTCATCAAAAGAATCCAACTTTACGCTCCCTTTCACCCACCGCAAAATTCCCCTTTCCTAAGTCCAAACTACACTAAACACCGTGCCGCCTCATGTCCAAAAATTTAACAATCAATTAACGAAAAACACCATTACTTTCCTCACAAAGCAACAAATTCAAACCAAACAAACTTACCCACCAACAAAAAAACACTAATTTCCTCCAAATAAACGGCGAAAAGACGAAATTAACCTTAAAGGAACAAATCCCAGCAGCAGAAACAAATCAATCCACAATTCACACCTCACAATTCACCAAACTACAACAACAATCACAAAATCTGACAAATTAAAACCATCCAAACAAAAGAAGGCACACCAAACAAAAAAAAAAAGCAAAAAACGAGCAAAAAGGGAGCAAGAAATCACCAGATCAAACAAAACAAAAGCAATTCACTAATTAAGGAACAGAAATAACAGTTCGCAGTGAGTAATTAGAATGAAAACGATGAAATCTAAGGGGGTGAAAATTAGGGTTTTTGAAAGGAAAAAATTGGATACTTACAGTGATATGGTGTGAAATAATGGGGATTAATATTAGGGCGTGTTTGGGGGGGGAGAGGGAAATTGAATTGGGAGAGTGTGGGTGGGTTTTATTATGTGTAGTGTTAGAGAGTGTGGGGGGTGAGAATTGGGAGCTCGAGGAAAAGGAAAAGGAGAGAGAGTGGAATAGAGAGAAGGGGAAAAAGAAAGAGAGAGAGCTGTTTTTGTTGGTTTGTTGCAGGAAAATGAAAAGGGAAAGGAAAAAATTAAAAGGAAAAAGGAAAAGATAAAGTGGCAGTGTGCGAAATTTTCAACGTACAGCAGGTAGCTAGGCTAGGCAGTGGTTCGGGTTTGTTGTTTGAAAATGAAAATTAAAGAAAAGTTTGGTTCGATCAGCTTTGATTAGAGAATTGAACCGGGGAGTGAGTTTACTTAAATTAAAGTATCAACTCCACTTCATTTAAGTTTAATTAATCAAAATAAAACAATAATACAAAATATCAATTGAATATATCTCAACTCATCAATTACTCATACATTTTTTATAAATGAACTAAATGATGATAACAATTCTTCTTCTTTTTGTGTGTGTATAATTCTATTGTTACATATTTCTTCTCCTTCTGACATAAAGATTTGTGTAAATCTGTTTCATATATATGAAACCGTGTCACTAATAATCATTACAGGTTCACTATTAACCACCAAGAGATCATTAATCAAAGATAATAATAATTAAAATAAATAGTAAATACAATGAAATTATGGGTAATGATATATGTCTTAAATCTTATGTTAAAATGATGCTCAATTGAAGACAGGGATAAAAATGAAGTCGTTTCATAAGAGAGAGATGATAGCAATTAGGTTTTGCATCAAATATTTTTTGCAATATTGATTTTATATCCTATTGGTTGTTAATTTCGATTGTAGATGTCGTATGGTTATTATTTAATGAAAACTCTATTTTCCCTTTACAAAAATGTCTTAAATATTATCAGTAAAAATAATTATACCAGTTTGATAGGGACTGCAATATAGGTATGCAATATAGTGTGCCTAGAGTTATTTAACCAAATTTTATTTAAATCACTAATTCAAATGTATTCAAAATACGCATCTCCTTTTTTCCCCTCCTTTAAGTAAGACAAATATGCTCTCTACTATGTTTGTTTGTGTGAGGATTATTCACGGTAATGTTCAAACACTAGTTGTGACACCTGTTAATATGAGCTATTTATTAAGATATTGATATAACTACCTATATCACCAATGAGCACCTTCTTTTCCTAAAACCAAACTCTTTAGTACTCCAAAGTTAAAGAACTAGTTTGGGAGTAGTGATAGCTAGGATGGGTGACCTTATGGGAAGTCATTTCCATGGTGCGAGTGAATGAGGATAAAACCTGCTTGGAGGACATGTGGTGGTCTGCCAGTATCAAGACTAAAATTATAAGGTGACCTTTACCGCAAAGAGTGTGATGAAAATTGAAAAGATGCAAGGCAATTAAAAAGGGGGGACGGGGCACAATAGTTTTATTAACACTTGTAGTTAAGATGTACTCTATCATGCAAAATAAAACAAAAGTCATATTAATTAGTTAAAAATGACAAATCAAAATTTTGAAAATAACAATAATAAGATAATAGAAGTGAAAGGAGACGTACCTCAATTGCCTAAACAATACGTTGTTAGTTAAAAACGTTGTGGTGAGTTTAACTTGTAGAACGATGTAAGAATTCTAAAATAATGATTATCAACAAAACGTTTTCCTATCATATGAAGTTTTTTTCCTTCTCAATTTATGATAATCAACCTTCCCCAAAAAAAATAATAATTATGATAATCAGCCAATAATCTTTTTTGATTTACTTCCTTAGTTGCATAGAACACTTTTAGTAAATAAGCAAATCCTTTTTTTATAATTATTTACGATTACTTATATCATTAATATAATATAAATTGTGAAAATTATTTTACCTATTCTTTAAATGGAGTTGAATATATACTAAAACTATGTACATGATTTACACATCAAATGAAAGAAATCTCTGGATAAGCTTTCACGTCCCGATGGTCTTCGTAATAGAAAAGACATTCGTCCATAAGCTTGGGCGTGTTTGGAAAGGTCATCATAAATTATTAAAGTGTGTCATTCACGGTCTCAATTAATTGTGATGGTTTATAGAAGAGTTAACTTAGTGATAAACCTGTTTGATTGAAACATAATAGAGGATTAAGTGACAATTACAAGTGTAAGTTTTTTTTTAGAACAGTGTAAGATATTTTTTGTAAAGCCATATGTTGTGTAAGACACTTCTGAATGAGTAATAGTTACATTAGTATCGAGGGTTTCCTACATTTTTAATCTCTTAATTTTTTCTTAATGTATCATATATTTTTATCGCAAGGTTAATAATAAAGGACTAAAATAATGGTAATTCAAAATCCATAGTGACTAGTGTCTCTCACATTTTTGCCGCAACTTTTTAGAACCAAGTATCATTAATTATAGAAAAGGTTGATTAATAGTTCCGTAGTGGCCCATTAATATCATTCTCTCATATATTAAGCGAGTTCACACAAAAATTTCAGTTTTATTTAGACAAAAGGTTAATAATTTATTTTCCCTTCCCCCCAAAAAAATACCTTTTTTTTTTTTGATAGGAAAACTTTTTTTGACTACAAAATAAAGAAAATTTCTATTATCATATATTAAGCGAGTTTAACACAAAAAATTCTGTTTTATTTAGACAAAAAGGTTAATAATTAATTTTCCCTTCTAAACACACAAAAAAAAGTACGAGTACCTTTTTTGACTACAAAATAAATACTGTAATAATTTAACCAGAATAAAAAGTTGGCCAAAACCTTCTTAATAACCCACAAGACTAAAGAGCAGATATTCAACGCAGTTAATACAATCAAATCAAATCAAACCAAACCAAACCAAATCAAACAAAACCCAGAAAGAAAAATCACTCTCTCTTTTTCCCTTTCTCTCAGCTCATTAGCAGAACACAGACGGAGAGAAGAGAGAGAAAGGAGTAGAGAGTAGGGGGGAAAGAAAAGAAAAGAAAGAAAGGATGAAAGGAGGACCGAATATAAAGGATGACAACCGCGAAATAATGCAAAACCTCTTCGGAGACCAATCAGAGGAAGAAGAAGAAGACGTGGAGGAGGAAGAGGAAGAGGAGGTTGATTCTGAACATGAATCCAATCAACATCGCCCTAACTACCTCTCTGTATGTTTTTAACTTTTTTAAAAAACAATTCTTTTTTTTTGCATACTGTTCTTAATTCTGTTTTTAATTTTAGTTTAATTCTGCTTTTGAGTAGGGGTTATGTGGGTATTTGTTTAATTGGGAAGTTGAATTGAGGTGACTTTGTTTTGTTGTTTTCTTTGTGAAGTTTGGGTTATTTGTTTTTAAGTTTAATTAGTGTTAGGGTTGGAAAGATTGAATTTTGAGAATTGGGTTGTTTTTCTATGTTAGTATCTGTTAGTAGGGTTAATTTGGGTAGTAATTTATTTGGGTTACACTCATTAACATTTGCTAAAGAGTTGTTTTTTTATTTTTTTTATGAATGGTATTTGAGTAATGAATAATCTCCTGGTGTTTTATGCTATTCTCAGTTTTGGAGTTAAGACATCATGACTTTTGCTGGTGAGGTGATTTTGTTATTTATTGGAATTTGGAGTTAAGACAGTGAGAGTTGAAGTCTGGCTAGTTGCTATGTGTTGGTAAGCTGAGTTTTAGGAGGAGAGTTTGATTTTGATGATTTGGTCAAACTAGTGTGTTTGTTTCCGGAGTTGCAAAATTAGGGTAAGAATTGATTTGGGACGGAGAGAGTCGTTCGTAGGAAAAGTTTTGATCTTTTGGAGTTTGATGGTATTGATATTTGGTTGTTTGTTGAAATGTACTCACTTTACTTGATGGTATCAATTGTAGACTTACTAGCGATTAAGATGGACCTCTTTGATGAATTTGGTATAGAATGTTAATTGGCTGAAGTTTGAATTCTGGTATTCACCCCTGTGCGCTAGCTCGTTTTCAGTGTGTAGTAGGCTGGACATTTTTCCGAGTTCTTTCATATTGCTTCTCTTACGTTCCCTGGTTTGTGAGATCAAAAGTAGGATGCATACACAGCTTATTTTGGGTTAATCTAAAATCTCTAGTGACAACACTTGTTACCTGAAGATGATCCACTGTGAAGGCTATGCGTGGCATGGGAGGAAAGATCATGGGGCAATTAGTTAAAAAATGGAAGGATACAAGGGTGGAGATGGTGGAGGTATGAGGATAGGTGGAAGAAATAAGAGGACCGAGGGAGAGAGATCATTCTAACCAAGTGGGGGTATTTGTTCCTCCCATGAGGGCTACGGCAGTCTGTTGTGAATAGTCTCTATCCTCCCCTTCAAATGCTCCCCAATAACCTCACCTCCCTCTTAATATTTCAAGCTATTACCCCATTGATCATTCTTCTATACCTGGTAATCCTGGTATGGCCTTTCGAGAGAAGCAAATATTGTAATGTTCCTTTCATATCTATGATGGTTATCCTTAGCAGTTTGATCCATCTATGATCTATGACAAAATATCTGGACTCTGTTTTGGTATATCTTTCTTTATCATCTAAATAATGGTCTTTAAAGATCTGACTTTTTCGAGTTCAGTATTTTTGTCCCCAACTTTCTGAGGTGAGCATGCTGTATGAAGGTTTTTTCCCAGTTCTTGTCATTGCAGGCCTTACTGGTTATATGTTCGTGACTGAACTGTATGAAGGTTTATGTTGATTTATTCATTTTTCTTGCTTATTAATCTTGTGTTGCTGAAGCTTTGTTCTTTTCTTGCTGAGTGATAGTGGTATCATTTATTACTTCTTTCTTAATGTTTATTAGGACGAAAATGATAGAGATGCTGGTCAAGAAGAACAGGAGGTCGAAGGTGAAGCATATGCTGAGGGTCAAGGAGAGGCAGAAGGGGAGAGTGAAGGTGATTATCGTGAGGAGGAACCAGAAGCTGGTGAGAGCGAAGGTGAGAGAGAGCAAAGCTCTCAAGAAGTAGATATAGGGGAGCAAAGGGTAGACAGCGAGGCAAGAGAATCAGATAGTGATGGCAAAGAAGATTTTGGCCAAAAAGTGGTGACAAGTAGAAGAAGAGATGTTATTGACAGTGGATCTGAGGAAGAAGAACCCCACTACATTGACCCTGAAGATGAGGAAGTTGGTCAGACTCGAAGTCCGGGGTAAATTGCACTCTCTGCTTTTTTCATTTATCACCAATTCATGTTGTTGAGTGACCGAATTTATTGAGTCGTATTTCATGGTTAATTGATATGTAACCTTGGTGCTCCTGAAATGCCAATAAGCGATTTAAAAACATCATATGAGGGCTGCCATAATCATCCCTTCATACTGTTGCTTTGAATGTAACAAGAATGGATGTGATGAGCCATTGGTTCTGCTACTTTGTCTGTGTGTTCCAACTGAACATGAGATGGTTGTTACTTGTCAAAAAATGAAAATAATGTGGCCTTCACCTCCCCCACCCCACCAACCCAAAAAACCTGTCTATGGTGATGTTCTTATTACTTTTTATGCTTATGTACTTACCGTTACCGGTTTTCTTCAAAAATGTTTGCCTCTTCATCCCAAGATTAAGAATTTTTTGAAGATCTTTTACAGTATGGCCTATTCACTTTTACTGTGGTCTTAAGATGTACTCATAAAAGGCGAATGTTTTGGTGGATGTGCTATACATGTTGGCATACTGGCCCTTCTTTCTCTCAGAAAGTCAGACCTCTCTTTGGTCATTGCATTTCAAAATTTTCGATGCTATGAAGCAACTTCACAGTAGAGGCAAACATGGGAACATATTTTGTAATATGCCTGACTATGTTTCATTATGTATGCCTCAGGTGACATAGCTACACGGTCTCTTTGATCCTTCCTTAAGCTGATTTCAACATAAGAGCTTGCTGCTTGAGCAGAGCGTTTTTTTTTCTCTGCCCATTTTTCTATATGAGAATCATGATATTGTGATAGATTAGAATATCGTTGTATATAAATGTCCCTGCATCAATATAGTAGGCACTTGAACATTATATTATTGTTCTATCTAAGCTGTCGACTACCTAGTTTCTGATTATGAGGATGATTATGCAGATTCTGCGTTAAGTGGAAAGTTTGAGTTCCTAAATTATAGGGAATGCCAAAGATATGTCTGGGTACGTGGGTAATGGAGAGGCTAGTTTTGACCTTTTCAATTTAGACTTCCTAGCAAGTATCATCTCATAAGACATTGTCCTTTTAGTGAACAAAAATCTTTCTTTTGCTTACACCTTTGTGTTTTGAAGCATGTCGATCTGTTCTGTAATGCTATGTGAAGAATTCCATGTGATATCTTACTATGAGACTATTTGCCCTCTTTTGGTATCCACTAAGCAGATTTTCTCCAGTATGTGCCTTGAATGTCTCACTGAAAATGACTTTTGAAATAGGGGATCTCATGAGGAAGAGATGGATCAGACCCATGTAGCTCATAACTCAGTTGATGAAATTCGTGACGTATTTGGAGATTCTGATGAAGAAGAACCAGTAGAATTTGGCCAGGGTGACATGGAGGAGGAACCAGTGAGATATTAGTTGTGTTATGTTCATTTAAGCCATATTTCATTGTGGAATATTTCAACCTTATCGAGGTCAAACGTTTGTCTTTCTTTACTAGAAATACCCCGATGAAGAGGAAGGAAGCTTTGGAAAACATCTTATGCCAGATGATTTAGTGCGCGACGAAGATGGACTGTATGGTTCTGAACAAGAATTGGAAAACAAGTTTAAAGAGAAACCAGTTGGGCCCCCAATGGAGTTCGAAATACCTCTAATTCCACCTCCAGCTCGTCCTGCCAAGGTGCTCCTGTTTTCTGATCTTATGAATGCATTTAAATTGGCTCATGTTCTTTGCTTGACCGAGGTTTGAGGTGCTTTTTAACAGTTTCTTTTTGCGAAGTGTGACATGGCTGAATATGAGCTGTTAGCTTGTTTGAGATATCATGTTCAATTTCACTGTTTTTTTTACTTCTCCTTGATTACTCTGTTTCATTTTTCCCGTTTTTTCCATTGTTTGCGTAGCAATATCAATCATAAGTTTGTAGACATACATAAGGGTCACTTGTTAATTGGATATAACCATGTAAATCGATGTTAATGTATTCTCATTGGAATGGTTGTGGCATAGAGAATGGTGTTGTACTGTTGCATGTGGATGACGAGGGGATTGTCCGTTTGAGAGCTGAGCACACATGAGCTGTTAGATTGCTTGTGTTTCTTACTGACTCCATGACATGCAAAGTTGATAATGTGCCTCTCGTGTCTTTGAACTCCTGGATTTGAATTTCGCTTTCATGCTTTGGGTCTGACCCTCCAAATTTCTGTGGTAGAGTTGTGAAGGGTTGCCTCGTGGTTCTTTATATTTACACTGTGAAGTTTTAGCATATATTTGGGGGTGACAATTATGCTTTGCTGATTGTGGATGCAACAAGGAACTTTTCTTTTGTTCTTATATGAAAAAAGGGAAGACCGTGTCTGATATCTCTTGTATTTTGTCTGATGTCGAACTCCTAATGAATCTTCATGTTAAATTTGCCATCTGCTGACTGCTTAAGTATTACTTTTGTTCAGAAGTAGTTTGTCAATTATTTTTTTGTTCTATATCTAGTGGGCAAACGTCTGATCTAACAATTCTGATTTTAGATGAGCAGAAAATAGTAAATATGGCAAGTGTGTGATCCTTTTGATTCACCTTTCTCTGTTAGTTATAGGGCAATTTCTTTGTTTTTTGATGTTTGAAGTTTGCTTTTCTGGCAGATGAACATGATCAGAGTTTCGAATATCATGGGGATTGACCCAAAACCCTTTGATCCTAAAACTTTTGTTGAAGAGGATGTCTTTGTGACTGATGAATCTGGTACGAAGAAGCGCATCCGTCTGGAGAATAATATTGTGCGTTGGAGAACTGTCAAAAAGCCAGATGGAACGCTAGCTGTAAGTATCATCAGCAGTGACTTCTTGATTCACCTGAAAATAGGGAAACATGTTTCCTTTTTATGCATTACTCAGACCTTTTTGTTTGTTTATTGGAGCTTAGTTTCATGTATGTTATAGATTGAAAAACTGTCCACAGAATGAAGTGCTGCCAATTCATGAAGTAGAATGACAGTTTGTGTTTCTGAAATATACACTTCTCGGTACTGATTTGAATTCCTGAGCTGAGGTGATTTAGCTGTTTGTCTGTCACTGTATGCCGTTGAACGTCAGCGGGAAGGATAAGCATAAGTGTGGCTGTGATATCTTCTGTTCTATGGTTGGGTTCATTAAACCCAAAAGTATTTGTCAGACGAATATCCCGTTGTGGAGTTCATGATTATCAAGATTGTCGTTTCATTTGTACTCGTTCTATTCAAAGAAATAAACAAGGAGACCGCTTTATCAATGTCTTTTCGTAAGGAATTAAGGTTAACGAGCAATCACCGTGTAGATAGTGACCTTAGAATGAAGGTAGAGAAATTCGATGAAGCAACTACTTATGTAGGTTGTACTTGTAAATAAAACAGCAAATGTACGAGGTTTTCAAATATTGTCATTTGAACTAGTCATTAAGGATAATTTCCCAGCCACTCTGAAGAGGTCCCTTTCCAGGTCTGGTGTCATGTTTGGGTTTCAGATGGTGCATCCTTGTTTTCTTTTTTCCTTCTAGAGAGATAGTTTCATATAGACCTTTGATCTAAGATAAGTGAGTGCAAGCTGCTTTAAAATAGTTGAGAACTGAGAAGTGAAGGTTGGTCGGTGCCCTCTTTAGTTTGTCCATTACAATCCAAGCCAATCTATTGTGAACATTGCTTCCTTTGACACGGTCTCATGCTCACACATCCCCATTATTTTTTAACAAGGCTAAAAGTTATTATTGGACAAATGTAACTTCTGAACTAGTTGAATGTGGAAAATTGCTGCTGATGTTAGCTTTTGCAGCAACCATGAGGTAAACTTGTTGAGACAGTGTTCTCGTATAGATATTGCCATATGGGTTCAAAATATATATAATTTATGTATAATGTGCATTATTTCAAAATGATAAACTATGTGTACAACACGTGCTATTACATTTCTTTACAAATGACCTTTGGCATAAATTTTTGCACTGGCATCAGAAATTTTTCTGGGAACATTTGCTTTGGTGGGCATTTTTTTGTTTCATTGAAATGAGATCCCCCATTGCTAAATAGTTTGCTTTGTTTTTGGAATTTGATGATTAGTATTAGTATGATCAGCGTCATTCTGGAAACAGTCTCCCGATTTTTCAAATCGGGGTAAGGCTGCGTACATCAGGCTCCCTCAGTACCCCATCTGACATGGGATTATACTGGGATTGTTGTTGTTGTTTGTTTGTTGTTTGTTATTAGTATGATTAGCATCACTTTTATTTTATATTTGTCTGTCTCCAAGTTTTTGTGACTTACATTTTACGACTTCCAGCGTGAAAGCAATGCACGGTTTGTGAGGTGGTCTGATGGAAGTCTACAGCTGCAAATTGGGAATGAAGTTCTTGACATATCTGTGCAGGATGCTCAACATGATAATTCTTACTTATTCCTCAGACATGGCAAGGTCAGCGGCTTTAAATGTTTGCGAGTTGTTTTTCATTCTTTACCTTTTTTGTCTGATTCATAATTCTCCATAATCATTTACTTACAGTACTGCCATGTAAAGTTATCAGTTGTATATTTGGTTCTTGCAAGTATCTGCGTAGTAGTTTCCACTTGGAGATCCTCTGCCTCCTGAAGTATTCAAACCATGGAACTTAAAGTGATCCACATTGTGATTTTACTACTTGGTGTTTAATTGCCGAAGATTTCAGATTGAATTTGTCTGCCGCTCATATTGATGAGGTTTACTTTCTTACGATGAATTTTAGGGCTATTCCCTCCACCACCAACAACAATAACCTACCGTATTACTCTTGTCCATGGGGTCTGGGGCTTGGTTTTAAAAGGTGCGAGGCGCATAGGGTCCTCCAAACTGAGGTGCAATGAGGAGGCGCACGCATCACGTTTCGAGGCGCATATTTTTAATATAAAGAATGCATGAACAAAACTCATCACATTCATAGTAGAAATATTAAATATATCAACATATTTTATACCTTGCCAAATTTAGTCCTCAAAGATACAGGGGATTTTTTTTTCAAAGGCACCTCAAAGAAAAAAATACAACCATGAATAAGATTGAGTATGATATTATGACAAACAAAAGAAGAGGTGTGGGCATGAAGTAGAAAGCTCAAGTATATGCAAAAAGGGCTTAGTTTGCCAAGAAAAACGCCAGACAGGCCAGATTCTATTCTTTTTCTTTTTCTAAATAAAAGCTTAGAAAATCCAGAATATCTCAAACTCAGATCTAAGCTTCACTACTATGTTTTGATTAAAACTAACGCCTTAGTCATGTTGCGCGGCTGTTCAGTGACGGATATGCTATTTCCGGTGGTGATTCCAGTCTCCGGCGACCAGAATTGGTGACTGGAATCGCTGAAGAGTCACCGGAGCTCATATTCCCGATGAAAATCGCCACAAAAATGTGTAATTTGATTTATTTTTTTGGGAAAAAAGCTTCCCCCAAAGGCGAGTGCCAACGCCTCAGGCTAAGGCGCACCGAGGCGTGCGCCTCCTGTAAATGCCTCGCCTCAGGGTGAGGGAGGCGATAGGGCCAGCACCTGGCTGCGTCCTGTGCCCATATTGCGCTTTTAAAACTAAGGTCTGAGGGTCAAGATGTACGCAGTCTTTCCCTCCCCTTTACTTTAAAAAAAAAAGAAAGTTTCCGAGAGTAACCCTAGATGCGTTGTGGCATTCTAGTATGAAGTTTGTTGAGCCATTTTGATTAGTTCGTATTCAAAATAAGTGTACGTTTTTCCTTTTTTTTTTTTGGGGGGGGGGGGGGGGG
>ONZK01001942.1:41556-79535 GCA_900322385.1 Pharnaceum exiguum | reverse complement strand
ATTATGTGAACGTATCCTTTTTTTCTTTTTTCGGCTGGAGGGATTAACTAAAACCTTAGTTGAGGTAACAATTTTTAAGAGGCTTGCATCGAAATAGGATAATGGTTGTTGTAATGCAAGATCTTTCTCCCATTTCTCTTGTCCCTGGATATGGTCATATTAGAGATGGACGTGCTATTAATACACGGGGATCGCTGTGAGATCTGTCATGTGGGATATCAGTATGTCCCATGAGGGAAGTTCCTAATGGACATTTCCAACATTACTTACATATTGTTTTTTATGGGGGTCTGACATCTTCATCGCCCTGGAAAAAGGAATCAATGCATAACAATTCAAATGCAAAAGGAGAATGGATCTCTTTTTATGGACGTGCATCTATGACTTCTTACCATCAGTTTTTTTGCCAGTTTGATGATCGTCCTAAATTATTTTTTCTGAAGATATTGGCAATTTTCACTCCAATCAGATTTAAAGGTAGTTAAAAATGGTTGATAGGTAGTAGTCATGTTGGTGTTGTCAAGTGTTTGTTCAGCTGCTGATGTTTGGTGAAGACAATTATCCTTCTGAGGTGTCTGACTGTACTGTAAAGAACAGAATTTTCATTCGCTTATTGCTGATCATTCCTTTTTCTTTTATGTACTTCTATTTTACAGGGAATTCTCCAGTCACAGGGGAAGCTTCTTAGGAAAATGAGATTTATGCCTTCATCATTGACATCAAATTCTCATCGTTTGTTGACCGCCCTTGTTGACTCCCGGCATAAGAAGGTGTACAAGGTTAAGAATTGTATTACTGATGTTGATCCTGAGAGGGAAAAGGAGCAAAAGGAGAGGGTAAGTGAGACCTTTGAAGTACTTATTTTTTCTGATCTTAGTAATTGTCATGTCTCATAATTCTGATTATTCCGCAGGCTGAGAGTCAGACAATCAGAGCCAATATGATACTTAATCGGAAGCGGGAAAGGGTGAATCGTAAATATTCTAAACCAGTGGAGAGAGGAGGAAGGCAACTCTCTCCTGGGTTCTTAGAGGATGCTCTTGAAGAGGTTTTTTTTTTTCTCTTTGATATCATTATATCAATAGTCTTGTTTATCTCAATGTTTATTGTTTACTGTATATATCGATATTCTGTTACCTTTGAGGTGTCTTTGTTGTGTCCTGCTTGGCTCACGGTTGTGTCAAAGTAAGACAACAGGAGATATCTTTGAAAATTTCTTACTGAGTGGGTGGTCTCCATAGTGTCAACAAATATAGTTTCTGCCCTTAAAAAGACAAACCCATTTGTTCTGACATGATTATGCACCCATGAGTGTGACCCTCTAGTGAGATTAAGGTAGAATGATGAGGATCCATAAGAACATGCCCTGTACTAGCTAAGATTTGTATTTTACCCTTGTCAGGATGACGAAGCAAATTACTACCCTCGTCGTTCAGGTGGTCGACGTGGTTATGAGGATGATTACGAAGAGGAAGCTCGAGCTGAGAGGCGCATTATCAATGCGAAGAAGGTTGTACTATATGAGAAATTTTGCTGTCTGTGTGGTCATATATGACAATGATGGACTCACCTCATAAGTAGCAATCTCTTGATTGACATGCTTCTGTTCTTTGGCCCAGGGACCTAGGGACATTCCTCGAAAGTCATCATCTGGTGTGAAGTCATCACGACGCCCAGTTGACTTCTCTGACAGCGACAGGGGAGAATCAGAATATGAAACTGAGGGAGAAGAAGAGGAACCGGAACGTCAGCCTGAAGAAGATGAAGAGCCAGAATGGCAGAGCTCAGAGGAGGAGCAGGAGGAAGAGGCAGCAGTGGGTGCTCCTTCAGAAGAGGAGATAGAGGTATTTTAATACTTTTTCATAGGATTCATTATTGTTTGACCCATTGTTCTGTCTAAATATATTTTTGCTAATCTAAAGTTAAAAAAAATTGTTTTTCCAAATGTTGTATGAAATATATCAGACTAATCTACTAGGGTCTCTGTGAATTGAAAATTCTAAGTAATGTCTATAAACCAATATATTTTGACCTCGAAGATTTACATTTTTACTGGAGAACTGAACAGCTATTGGGACGTTTGAAGCTTGAGTTGAATTTTCTTTTCACTTGTTCTTTATGGCTTTCTTTCTTGCTTTTAAGGAACCAAAGCAGTCTGGTCAGGAAGCCAAAAGTAGCCGTAAACGGAAGGAAATCGAGTCTGATGAGGATTCTCCTCAGAGGAAGCCTACGACGCATCGCCGGATGGCTGTTGTTTATGATAGTGACGAGGATTGAGGGCATTTTTACCTACTTCTCAGGTGAGAGTTACCTCTCTAATATGCCTAGCAAAGGAAAAGGCAATGACTTGTGATGCTATTTTGTGAACATCACTCTTTCTTACTTTTGCCTCTTGTTCATTTCTCTTATTTAAAATGTTTCAGATCAGTGCACGGGCGCAAGGGCCTGGCCAGGGTTCAGGGAGCGCCAAGAGGGCGCTTTCTTCCCATTTGCAGTTTTTGTCTGCGCACATCGGATTGGCTTCTTGGTCTACGTAATGATAATAGGGTGCTGGGTTGTTAGGAAGGAACGATGTTAATGTGTATTATTTCTCCAGTGGAAAAAATGGCTTCAGTTTTGTGTATGTAATCTATAGAGAATTTTCCCCTTGATCTCCTTGTTTCCCTCCCCTCTCTGATAATTGATAAATGTAATGTATAAAATTATCTTTTTTGATCGGTGGTATCCCTTCAGGTTAAGTCCAAGAGTAAAAATTCTCTGAACAGTTATTGTACGACTGAGCATTTGGTTTTGCAACATTGGAATAATACACCAAAAAGTTTTACAGGGAATGTGTCGCATGATTCTGCAGCAACGTGAATACGTGATGATGCAACATCTGCTGGTAATATCACGAGTTACGTCTCACTCTGCAAAGGTTTTTTGTGTATTGCCAGTCAACCTGTTCACAGAATGAGACTTGATTACGACCACCGGGAATTAGCAAGAAAAGCAAGGACATTACTTGCAGGGAATTTAATGAAGTGCCAGTCTACCAGTTTCCTAGACGACACTTAATTAGCATGCCGAACCTTCTAGAAGACGCAATGGGACTGATGGTGCTAGCGTGCATGACCTGAGTCTGTTCCCGGAGTAAACATCCACGTAATTGTAGTATCATCTGGGTTCATCTACACATGTCCAGCTCTTTCCCAAAATAGAATACCCAAAGAATAAAAAACAGGAAAATTGAACAGGACAGTACTCTACTACTTCAGTTCAATAGGACACTATTGCAAATTAGGACTACAAAAAATAAAAATGCAACAAGATTTCCAACAATTTTTTAATTTAGTTTATTTTTTATTTTATATTTATGTGTACTTATTATGGAAAATCTAATGTCAAATGCTTGATAAAGCACAAGTGGAAGTGATTCCGAGTCATACTATTGCATAAGGAGATCTCAATTTGGGATTGATGGACCTATGCCACTTGATGAAATCAATTTATATCTAAAATATCAAAATAAAAAAAATTATAATTGAATTGGTGTATATAAACCTGTTTCATATATGAGTCAGGGTCATTAATGATTAAAAATGTTGATTAGCATTAATTACCTGTTTTATATACAAAATGGGTTTACATAAATTAATTTGTCAATTATACACACAAATAAAGAGGGTGTATTATTTTTTTAATGAGAATTTCTCTTTTGTATTTAACAAGAATGGAAAATTTCTGAAAAAGAAGAGAGAGCTTTCTTTTAAAAAAAAAAGGAAAAAGAAAAGAATAGAAAGGAGTCAAGGACAGAGAGATGGGAAAGGAAAGGGAAAAAGAAGAGGTTTCTAGTAAATTCGAGCGGGACCTTTGTCATTCCAGACTCCTCTCTCTCACCCCAACAAAACCCCCCCACGTCCCCTCCCCCTTCCCTCACTTCTCCAACACAACACAACACAACACAACACAACACAACACATTTCACTAACGCAAAAACCTCTCTGTTTATCTCTCTGTTAACACAATTACCATATCACTCTCTGTTTTACTTGCGCTCTTTTCTTCACACCAAAACAAACAAACAAACAAACAAAGCCCTCCAGTGATTACTGATTAGTCTTTTTAATAAGGTACGTTCTTTCACATTTCTCTTAATCATTCGCTTTTTAGTCATATCTTTGTTCGTTTATATCCTTTGCATGTTGGTTTTAGTTCTTGTATTTTTTTTGTTGATGATCATTGACTTTGAATAATTCAATGCATTTTCTTTCAACTTCCTGTCTATTTTTCTTTGTGTTTTTTTTTGTTCTTTGGTTAGTAAGTCTTTGTTATTGTATATTTCTTTGGTTGTATATATATTGGTTATTTTATGTTGTTTATATTATTTCTTTGTTTGTTTTCATTTTTATGTCTGAAATTATTGTTTATTAGTGATTAACTGATGATGAAGAATGCCAACGCTGCTAGTGAGTGAAATCTGTTACTCCGTAGTTTTTTTTTTTTAAAAAGAAAAGAAACAAAAAAGAAAAAGAAAAGATTGTATGATTGTTGTTTCAAGAATAATACGGAGTAATAAAATTTTCTGTTTATTTGAAACAGTAAAAATTGTGTTTTATGATGCAATAATGATATTCTTGTTTGAAGACTAAAATGTGGTTTTTATGTGACCTTTTTTCCCTTTTATCTATTTTATTTATTAGTTTTATGTAGTAATTTAAAGATGAAAAATAATTCTGCTTATTTGAAACAGTAAATTGTGTTTTATGATGAAATAATGAATCATGTTGTTACGAGACTAATGTGGTTTAAATGTGACAATTGTGTCTCTTTTTATTTTTTAGTTTTAGATTATGTAATAAATTAAAGATGAAAATTAATTCCTTTCAATTGGTTTTCCTATTAAAAAAAATTGAAATTTGTGTAAGGTGAATTGAAACTGAATTGGTTGTTCTGTAAAATACAGGAAAAGGAAGTAAATGAATCCTGATAAGTTTACCCACAAGACAAATGAGGCCCTAGTTGCTGCCCATGAGTTGGCAACCAGCAACGGGCACGCCCAAATCACGCCCCTCCACGTGGCAGTCGGTCTGATCAGTGACCCAAGTGGGATTATCCGTCAGGCGATATCTCACACCGGTGGCGGTGATGAGGCTGCAAGTTCAGTTGAGAGGGTGTTTAACAAGGCTCTCAAGAGTCTCCCTTCTCAGAGCCCTCCCCCTGATGATGTCCCGGCTAGCACGTCTCTGATTAAGGTCATTCGTCGTGCTCAGACGCTTCAGAAGTCTCGTGGGGATACCCATTTGGCTGTTGATCATTTGATTTTGGGGATTCTTGAAGATTCCCAGATTAATGATCTGCTTAAGGAAGCTGGGGTTGCTATGGCTAGAGTTAAGGCTGAGGTTGAGAAGCTTAGGGGGAAGGAAGGGAGGAAAGTGGAGAGTGCTTCAGGTGATACTTCTTTCCAAGCTTTGAAGACTTACGGTCGTGATCTTGTTGAGGTGGCATCGAAGCTTGATCCTGTTATTGGTCGGGATGAGGAGATTAAGAGGGTTATTAGGATTCTCTCGAGGAGGACGAAGAATAACCCTGTGTTGATTGGTGAACCTGGGGTTGGTAAGACTGCGGTTGTTGAAGGTCTTGCACAAAGGATTGTCAGAGGTGATGTTCCAAGTAATCTTGCAGATGTGAGGGTTATTGCATTAGATATGGGGGCTCTGGTTGCCGGTGCCAAGTACAGGGGAGAATTCGAGGAAAGGCTGAAAGCTGTGCTGAAGGAGGTGGAAGACGCAGAAGGGAAGGTTATCTTGTTCATTGACGAGATCCACCTTGTCCTTGGTGCGGGTCGTACTGAAGGATCTATGGATGCAGCCAATCTGTTCAAGCCAATGCTTGCAAGGGGTCAGCTTCGGTGCATTGGAGCCACGACTCTTGAAGAGTACAGAAAATATGTGGAAAAGGATGCTGCATTTGAGAGGCGTTTCCAGCAAGTTTATGTTGCTGAACCGAGTGTTACTGATACTGTCAACATTCTTCGAGGTTTGAAGGAAAAGTATGAAGGTCACCATGGTGTCCGTATTCAAGACCGAGCCTTGGTGGTTGCTGCTCAGTTGTCGACGCGATACATTACTGGCCGTCATCTTCCTGATAAGGCTATTGACTTAGTTGATGAAGCATGTGCAAATGTCAGAGTTCAGCTGGATAGCCAACCTGAGGAGATCGATAATCTGGAAAGGAAGAGAATGCAATTAGAAATTGAGCTTCATGCCCTTGAGAAAGAGAAAGATAAGGCAAGCAAGGCAAGATTCATAGAGGTTAAGAAGGAGCTTGATGACTTGAGGGACAAACTTCAGCCTCTGATGATGAAATACAAGAAAGAGAAGGAGAGAATCGATGAGCTACGTCGCCTTAAGCAGAGAAGAGAAGAGCTCATTGTTGCTGCACAAGAGGCTGAAAGAAGGTATGATCTTGCAAGAGCTGCAGATCTGAGGTATGGTGCAATCCAAGAAGTTGAGGCTGCTATAGCAAACCTGGAATCCAATACCACTGAGACAGAGATGTTGACCGAAACAGTTGGCCCTGAGCAGATAGCTGAGGTTGTCAGCCGGTGGACTGGCATACCAGTCACTCGATTGGGTGAGAATGAGAAAGATAAGCTCATTGGGTTATCTGACAGATTGCACCTAAGAGTTGTGGGACAGCACCAAGCAGTAGAAGCTGTTGCAGAAGCTGTGCTGAGATCACGAGCTGGCTTAGGTAGACCCCAACAACCTACTGGCTCATTCTTATTCTTGGGTCCAACTGGTGTTGGTAAAACTGAGCTTGCAAAGGCCCTTGCTGAACAACTCTTTGATGATGACAATCTGCTTGTGAGGATTGACATGTCCGAGTACATGGAACAGCACTCTGTTGCTCGATTGATCGGTGCTCCTCCAGGGTATGTTGGACATGAAGAAGGGGGGCAGCTCACAGAGGCTGTCAGAAGACGACCATATAGTGTTATTTTGTTTGATGAGGTTGAGAAAGCACACAACGCTGTTTTCAACACACTTCTTCAAGTTCTGGACGATGGGAGGTTGACTGATGGCCAAGGTAGGACCGTTGACTTCAAAAATACTGTGATCATCATGACTTCTAACCTTGGAGCAGAGCATCTACTCTCCGGGCTTGTTGGCAAGAGCACAATGGAGGCTGCTCGTGAAAGAGTTATGGCCGAGGTATGTGATATAGACTTCAATATTTTATCTCTGAAACTGAAGTTTATCCCCTCAAAAATACGAAAAAGAACGTATTATCAGCAAGTGATGACTGACAATCTTCTTGTTTGTTTTGCCAGGTAAGGAGGCACTTCAAGCCAGAGCTGCTGAATAGGTTGGATGAGATTGTGATCTTCGATCCTCTCTCGCATGACCAGTTGAGGCAGGTTGCTAAACTACAGATGAAAGATGTAGCTAAGCGTCTTGCTGAGAGAGGCATTGCTTTGGCAGTCACAGATGCTGCTGTAGATTATGTCTTGGCTGAGAGTTATGACCCGGTAAGTTTCACAAGGCTCTATGTCATTTTCTTTCTCTAATCAGCTTAGTTGTATTCATCTATGGGTGCTGACAGTCGTTCGTTCAATGTCTCTGCTCTTCAGGTATATGGTGCAAGGCCTATCAGAAGGTGGCTGGAGAGGAAGGTTGTAACGCAATTATCCAGAATGCTTGTGAAGGAGGAGATCGATGAGAACTCCACCGTGTATATAGATGCTGGGATGGACGGTCTTGCGTATCGCGTAGAGAAGAATGGCGGGTTGGTGAATGCAGCTACGGGGCAGAAGGCTGAAGTCCTGATCCAAGTTCCTAATGGCGCACGATCTAGCGATGTTACTCAGGCAGCAAAGAAGATACGAATCGAAGAAATAGATGATGATGATGAGATGGCTGAGTAGAAATTGAGTAACGATGGGAGCTAGGTTACTTGTGAAATAGAGTCAAAGAAAGGAGTACTGTACTACTGTACTTGTTTGTTTGAAGTGAAGCTGTTTTGTTGTTGTATGCTCCGCTGAGTCTTAGAGAACTGTTTCAGTTCTTCTGTTACTGAAATATAACTTGTTCCAGAAAATGTGTACATGGAAGTGGAAATGTGAAAGCCAGGCCCTCTCGATCATTTAAGACTCGAGAGAGGACCTCTTTATTTTGTCAATGAACAAATAGCCCCATTACCTCCATTGTCTTAATTATGGCTACTTTTTTTTTTGGGGTCGGCTATTTTAGTTGATGTGGCCTGTGGCTTTTTCTGATATATCCGTTGTAGGTCCAATTTAGATCATGGAGTGAGGCAGGGAGTTTTCTCAAGCTGAATGCTGGAGAGCACAGATGGCGTAAGTGATTTTCTTTCTTTTTGAAAATTTTGTTCATCTGAAGTTCTGTAGTTCATAAGAAGAGAAAAAAAGCTACTCATCTATGCTGTCTCAGAAAGACTGGCGTGCACCTGCATATGCAAAACCTGCAGACCCTGTAACACACATCTAGACCTAATACTTACGTTTTTTGCTCTGAGATTTCAGAATGGGAAGGTTACAGGAGGAATTGGGAAGACTGTTAGACCATGAGAGTTGACGAGGTAATAGACTAAAACCTGTTGTTGCTTTTTCTATGTTTCTAAATTTCATTTTAGAAAGGTGGATTTGTTATTTATAAGCGCAGTCGTATTGCACTTTTGCCACTCGTAAGAGGTCAGTTATGTAATCGTAAAAACAGAAGAAGAAGTTGATTATGTTTATTAATCTTCTGAAGTTGAGAAAGACTAGTGAATGAAGCAAGAAATGGTATTGGCATTTGCCACTCCTATTTGATCTTCTTACTTTCGTAGACTCTAAATGCTGTTCTGGTTAAATGTTTCTATTAACATATTTATTTATTTTGCCCTTTCATTATGCAGAGTTTGTACCCTTGTTTACTTCATGTGAAACCTATAGAGATATTCTAAAGATATTCTAGACTCTAGAGATATAATTTGCCTACTTAGTAGACAATATTTTTTTTGTTTTGTTTTGGTAAAAACAATATTATTATGTTTGGAAAATTAGTATTGCGAGATATTTATGTTAGAATATTAGTATATTTAGTATTGTAGTTATACACTTATACTAGTTAACTTAGTAAGCTGCAATGCAATGCAAAAATTTATTCCCCACTGATTATGAGCATTTCAATTAAGGTCTCTTCACTAACCTTTTCTAGTCTCCACCCTTCAAAAAAAAAAAAAAAAACTATTTCTAGTCTCCTACAGTCCTACTACTCTCTGTTTTCAGTACACGACGTTCTTCTGTATACCTATCAAACGAACCCTTTTGTGTTGCAATCTCTAAGCTATCCGCCAATCACCCACAGATGGTATAACCTTTATTAATGTTCCTTGGATTTTTTTTTTTAGTTATTTTTATTGAATGTTGCAGTTGAGCATCATAGTGCATGCATATTTGGTGCATAATCTGAATATGTGCTTGTGAATTAAATAAAAAAAAATTGTGTGTGTTTTGTGGAGGACCGTATGAACTTTGTTCTAGTAAACGCTAGTAATAGATAAATTATTGGTACAAGTAGATAAATTATGATTTTGGGGCTGATATGAGTATGATTTTTCTTGGTAATTGGTGGAGTGACCCTTTGGAGCATTAACCCCCAACCTTTTATCCACTAATAAATCTGACTAGAATGAAGTATGACTTTGTAATGAGAGAAAGGGTGAGATCATACATCCAGGTCGCTGACACAGGGTTTTCTTATTGCTCCTTGTTTTATGTTGTGTTTTGACATTTTGGTTATGTTATGAACTTGATATGGTTTTCTATTTGCTTATTGGTATCGTAGTGGTGAACCTTTAAGCTGAAAGATACATCTGTGCTGTCCAGGCAATGTTGGATTCTGACAAGGCATACGAGGCTCTTGTTGCTGCCCGTAGACTGGCAAGGGACAGTTGTCATGCTCAAGTCACGCCTCTACATCTGGCCGTCGGTTTAATTAGAGAACCTAGGGGGACCTTTCGCCAGGCTGTGAATGATGCTGGTGATTCTGAGGAAGCCGCAAGTTGGGTGGAGAGTATGTTCAGCAAGGCTCTTGAAAGCGTCCCATCGGAGAGCTCTCCGCCTAACGATGTTCAATTAAACAAGTATCTGATCGAGGCCATTTTTCGTGCCCAAACCCTGAAAAACTCTTGCGGGGATACTTCTTTGGAAATTAGTAATTTAATTTTAGAGATAATTACGGATCCCCAGATAAATGATATGCTTAAGGAAGCTGGTGTACCTGAGGCTAGTGTCCGGAATGAAATAGAGGAACTTCAAGGGGAAAGAGGAACAAATGTGGATAGTGCTTCTGGTGACACCACAATCCCGTCCTTGAAAAAGTATGGGCGTGATCTGGTTGAGCAGGCAAAGAAACTTGATCCTGTAATTGGTAGTGATGAGGTAATCGAGACAGTTATAACTATACTAATGATGAGAACAAAGAACAATGCTATGCTGATTGGTGAACCAGGTGTTGGTAAGACTGCGATTGTTGAAGGTCTTGCTCAAAGAATTGCTATTGGTGAAGTCCCAAGTTATCTTGTTGAAGCAAGGATTATTGCGTTAGATTTGGGGGCTCTAGTTGCTGGTACGCTTTACCGGGGTCAATTTGAGGAAAGGTTGAAAGCCGTGCTTGAAGAGGTGGAAGAGGCAGAAGGGAAGATCATCTTGTTCATTGATGAAATCCACCTTGTCTTGGGTGCAGGTCATGCTAAGGGTTCTATGGATGCTGCCAATTTGCTCAAGCCCATGCTTGCGAGGGGACTGGTGCGCTGCATTGGTGCAACAACGTTAGAGGAGTACCGGAAATATGTGGAAAAAGATGCTGCCTTTGAGAGGCGTTTTCGGCAAGTGTATGTTAATGAACCAAGTATGGCTGATACCATTAGTATTCTCCGAGGATTGAAGGATAAGTATGAAGGTCACCATGGTGTTCAGATTCAAGATCACGCCTTGGTGGTTGCTGCACAGTTATCCTCTCGATATATTACGGGTCGTCATTTTCCTGATAAGGCTATTGACTTGGTTGATGAAGCATGTGCAAAAGTTCGAATTCAGCTTGACAAGCGACTTTCGGAGATAATTATTTTAGAAAGGAAAATAATTAAATTACAGATTGAGCTTTACGCCCTTAATAAAAGAATGGCTAAGGCAAGCAGGGGCAGGTTGGTCGAGGCTAGGAAGGAACTTGATGACTTAAGAGACAAACTTCGGCCTCTGCTGATGAGATGCAAGAAAGAGGAGAGGACCAATAGACTATATGGTCTTCGTAGGAGGAGGGAAGAGCTTGTTGTTTCTGCCCTACAGGCTGAAAGAAGGAACGATCGTGAAAGACTTGCAGACTTGAGATATGGTGCACTGCTAGAAGTTGATGAAACTATTAGTAAGTTGGAATTAAATTCTGACTGTACGGGACTCTTGGTTGAAACTGTAGGTCCAGAGCAAATCGCAATAGTTGTGAGCCGGTGGACTGGTATACCAGTTACTCGATTAAATCAGAATGAGAAAGACAAGCTGATTGGATTGGCTGAGAGACTGCACCAAAGAGTCGTTGGACAGCGGCAAGCTGTTGAAGCTGTTGCAGAAGCAGTATTGAGATCACGGTCTGGCTTTGGCAGACCCAAACAGCCCATTGGTTCATTCTTATTCTTGGGCCCGACTGGCGTTGGTAAAACCGAGCTTGCAAAGGCACTCGCTGAACAACTCTTTGATGATGAGGATCTACTTGTGAGAATTGATATGTCCGAATACATGGAGCAACACTCTGTTTCTCGATTGATCGGTGCTCCTCCAGGTTATGTTGGATATGAAGAAGCTGGGCAGCTCACAGAGCCTGTCAGAAGACGACCATACAGAGTGGTACTGTTTGATGAGGTTGAGAAAGCCCATAGCAATGTGCTCAATACACTCCTCCAAGTTCTGGATGACAGGAGGTTGACTGATGGTCAAGGAAGGACAGTGGATTTCAAAAACACGGTGATCATATTGACTTCTAACCTTGGTGCTCAGCATTTGCTCTCTGGTCTTGTGGCTGAGAGTTCAATGGAGGCTACTCGTGAAGCAGTAATGGCGGAGGTAGTTTTCGGCCAGTTTTTTTCGCTCCAACTCTTGCTCTAACTATGAAGTTAGATAGTTAGTGATGTACCTCTAATACACACATATTTTTATTTGTTGTGCCAGGTCAAGGGATTTTTTAAGCCTGAGCTGTTGAACCGTTTGGACGAGATGGTGATATTCACTCATCTCTCTCAAGAGCAGCTAAAACAGGTTGCTATGATGATAATGAAGGATATAGCCAATCGTCTCTCTGAGAGGGGCATTGCTATGGTGGTGGCCGATGCTGTTATAAATTATGTGTTAGCGGAGAGCTATGACCCTGTAAGTACGTTAACCATCTGAGTTGTCGTTCTACCTTTCTTTAAATGTTGGAACTAAGTGGCCATTGTCTTCGTCTTTCAGGCCCTATGGTGCAAGGCCTATCCGAAGATGGTTGGAGAAGAAGGTGGTCACTGAAGTATCCAAAATGTTTGTAAGGGGGGAGATTTTGGAGAACTCCACTATCTACATTGATGTTGGGGTGAATGGTCTTATGTACCGTGTTGAGTAAGGGTCTAATGAAAATCTCTTTTTTGAGAACCCTAATGAAAATCTTTGCATTAATGAATCAACCACGGAATATCCTGCTTTCTTTACATCTGTAACTGTTTTTTGCTGGTAAATTACAATGCTAGTCTGAAAGAATTACCCGCAGGCTGGGAACAAAATTTCAACTGAAACAATGACTAATGCTAGATCATTATCGTGTTGAAAAGGGGACTCCAGATCATCAGTTTGATAATTTGCTCTCGTTATGATCTTTGTGCTCCACCAAATTCAGTCTCTAGAGCATGATATACTGGTGTTGTTTTTGTCGGAAGTCGAAGTTGCCACAGGTTGACTTTGGAGCAATCATCAGATGGCACTCCCTTCAACTTGGTCTCATCTTCAGTCACTGCTTGTTTGACAAATTTGAGTGGATTCTGCAGGAGAAAGATAAGAGTGGAGTTATAAGTTTTGCTTCATTTATCTCTTTTTTTTTGGTTTGGATGGGTTGATTGGATCCCCCTTCAATAGACCACAATTGACCATGAATATATATATAAGGATAACATTTCCAAAATTACTGTGTAAAGTGTGATGTATAATGTTGTTGCATGGAAGGAATGAAGAACAATAATGCAAAGACAAGATTTTGGAGGTAATAACCTGTTTGGTGCCCTCAGTTGCAGAGAGACGTCCCCAACGCTCAGGATCCCAAAGAATAGAGCTGTTGAATCCGAAACCTGAAATGTGAATACCCAGTTGTCCTGTTTGAGGATTTGAGTTCTTTAAATGCCACCCAACAACTTGGGAATATTGGCACACTGGCCCTTCAATAATAGCCTTCTTTCTCTTTGCTGAGAGTTTTGCCATAGGCCATGTTCCCATTGTCCTACACAGAATCAGTTGGCAGTACGACTTCAGTATAAAAGGGTAAAACATGAATGTTTTATGTTTTATTTTGATAACCAACTGAGTTTCGGAGAAATATTATAGAGAAGAACTTGCAAGCTTAATGTTCTACCTACAATAATCAAGAGAGGCAGGGAAAGTTTCTTACTCAATGGTTCGAATCTCGTCAAAGAAGCTAAGATCATAGACATTAGAGAGCCCCGCGAAATGGACAATCCCACTTAGCCGATGTTGCTCAATGTGATTAAGAGCAAGATTCCTCTGATGATCAGTTTCAGCTCTCAAGTCTGTGAAGTTCTCCTTGAATACCAAGTGCCTATACATAACCCCAGTGTTCCTCAGTATCTCTGAAACATCAGAACTCTCTAACTGTGATTCCACTACAATCCACATCAGTGGTGAAGGCACCAACTTTAGTGTATTTGCCAACCTTCTCAACAAAACTCCTCTCAGAGGGTCTCTGTCATTTGTCGATGTAACAAAAATTATTTGCCTCCTTTGTCTCAGCTCAATTTTCACTCCATTTTCCTGCTCGTCAGATACATTTGAATTCTGCAATGTACTCACCGGTGTTTCTGCAAGACTTCTGTTAACGTAGCTGTTGTTTTCTATGTCGCCTACTTGCTGTGATCCTCTTCCCAAAGGCCTAGGTGCTAGCTCAACAGTTTTGTTATACCGCGTCGTCGACTGAAGTCTAGGCAATGAAGATTTACCAGTTGGAGCAAAACCTATGAAGAATCCCATAACAAAACAAATTAGGAATTGAACAATGGCTTTCTTCCATGGCTGGAATCTTTTTTTTGAACGGTCAACCAATCCCATTCTTGATTTCCCTGAATTTTGAGAGGAACTGTAGTTCACAGAATGTTGTTGCTTATTAGTGAAGTTAAATGTGTAGAAGGGTGCAAAAAACTTAGGAGTGTCATTTTATGTTAGGACCATTAATAAGACTTCATGAAAGACCAGACCTTATTTGATGATGGGTACTAGCTAACTCAATTTAGCATGAGTAGTTTGTCATTCATCTTTTGGTCTTTCTAATTGTAAAATAAACTGCTGTTGAAAGATCAGTTTGGTGTCTCATTGGTTTTGTGCAGTTGCTTCCAATGGTCATCACGTAAAGTGGAAGAAAAGATTGGGTGGTGAAGAGAAAATAGGATGTTCTGAAGTTGGTACCTGCACCAAATGGTTGTTGAAACTGGGAAATCATCATTACCTAATGACATGTGAAAACTTGTTTGCATGAATATGATTTTTTTTTGTCATTTAAGTGCTAAATTGTGAACACTGATTGATCTCACAGCATCTTTTCACTAACACCTAACATAACAAAGAAAAAAAATCATCTTTTCTTTCTTTTTTGATTGATACCATCTTTATGTGCAGCTATGAAATGCCTACAAGCAAGATCCTCGAAATAACGTAACCTGATATTAACATCCGAAAAAAGGTTACAACATAGGCTTATTTGACCGATGTCCTAGTGGCCAAATCCATCGACCTTGTTGTGGAAGAACTTCATATCATATATTTCGTCTTACATGATGGAAATATAGTGTAATGTTTGAACATAAGTCAGAAGCAGTCAAAGTCTGCAGAGTGCAACTAGCTACTATTCTGCACTTTCTGATTACTGATTTGAGAGCTCTTTTGTCATTCTGCAGCCAAGATAGGTAACACATTTCCAAGTTTGAGCTTTGCGTGTGGAAGACATCAAGACAACTGTGAGTTTCTCCAGCTACCTTCTTCCACGTACATGTTGTCCAAGCACTTGCTAACCTTGTTGGAGGCTTTGAGCTAATAACATACACGTATTATTGGTCTTATGGAGAAAAGTATGATCAGAAATCCCTACAAGAAGAAAGAAGAGAATCTCTATTTCTCAAATTTTATTTGCTGAAATTACAACTGAAGAATATGGTTTTTAAATAAATTTCGGGATCTAGAGCTCCCTAGTATTCTAGTAAGTAGTAACCCGTAGTCCTTCACTAAGACTATGAAAAGGATATATGACATGAAATTGCCACTGATTTTGCAATGATAAGCTAATTAAATGAGCAATTAACTATCATTTTCAACACTTCCCTTAATAGTTAGATACTTCTCATTTAGATGGGCATAAGACAAGTCAATTTTCTCCATCTCTTTTTGATTCGAAATGATACTTATCTTGAAATGCTTAGTTTTTTTGTGTTATATAATTAAATTTTTTGCTAATGTAATGGCTGATATGCCATCACAAAAAAAAATAGAGTGGCTTTTTTTGACGGTGAGGCACATGCTAATTTTTATGACATAGATTAATACTCCGTATTATTGGAAGTTTATGTTACAATGCTCTAGGCGTGCGCATCATATATTGTCTTTTATATGGGAAGTGCGCAGAGTAATTCCCAAATAAAATTCTGTCCACATTGAACGCCATTTAGTTAACGAGACTTATAGCCCTATGGCGTAAGATTGGGCACCATTTATGATTAGCCTTTTACTTGTCTTTGTATACCCATGGACTATGGTCTATTTGTGCCCGACTCCTTAATCAGTTTTGTCTTTCGGATTGCTTCAGTATAAACGGGGACAGAGGGCGGTATCCCACGGACCACGCTGTTAAGCCCATAGACAAGAATAGTTAGCTACGGGTTGAATGGCCAAGAGAATGGCCCAAAGAAAACCAATATAGTTCGTACATTTTTTGTGGGCAAATATTGAAGAGGAAAATTTGTGTAAATCTGTTTCATACATGAGACTCATGAGAGGGACATTATTGTGTAGCATAGGGGTCATTATAATGTAGTCAATGGGTCATTATTGACTTATTGTGTAATCGAGTGGTCATTAATACCCAATCTTACATATGAAACGAGATCACACATATTTTTTCCTATATTCAATCCTACAAGAAAAATTAACATGCACATATGTTTAGTTAATTGCGATTAGAAAGGTGAGTATTTGGATTTTGAAACTCATCTTTATATTTTTGTGTTGTAGGTCCCATATTCTCAAGTATAAAGTCTAAACTCATATTTAAATTTACTAAAATACAACCAATAATATGCCCTTAGAGCAAACCGAAAAACAAGTAATTTATATTTACTTAAGGGAGTTGTTCCTCAGTGTATCATTTTCTGGATGAAGTGTCTTTTTGCTTATAACCTATATAAAATACACTTCTAACAAAAACCATCTCAATTCTCAATACAACCACCAATAAACCACATACTCGTATTATACACCCCTTTGAATCACCATCGCCTTTGCCTCACCACCAGTGACGGAGCCAGACTTGAAGTTAAGTGGGTTCAAATCAAAGTCAAAGCACAAAACTTATAAATATTTGCACTCATCTAAGCTTCAAGTGGGTTCATATTGTATTAGGAAGTTAAATATATACGTATTTTACTATTTTTATAGTGGGAATTTTGGAACATTTGGAATTCAAGTGGTGTCATTTAACACCGTAACTTGAAAGGTGGCTCCGCCCCTGCTCACCACCGTGATAATAGAACATGAGTAAACTAATCGAGCTCCATCTCCGGTTTTTGGAATTCATTTTGGTATAAATTTTAAAAAACTTGTTGTAAACCCTAATTAGATTGTTTCGGGCTACCAAGGTGCCAAGTAAGGATTATTTGCATCAACTTTTGAAGTGAAGATTATTCTGATATAATTGGCCGAAGTATGGATTATTCCCATCAATATTGCTTAAATCTAATTATAAAACTTTAAAATAACAAACAAATTAATAGGAAACGGGATGTCAAATGGCTTCCCATGCATTTATGTCGAGTTTGTGATTTTCTATCGTTTACGATTATGTAAAGATATAGGCTATAACAAATTGGATTATGAACAAAATAAAAATGTTAAATCACATAAACTTTTTTTTGGTGTAAAGGGGGCACTGAGGCCGGTAAGAATCAAGCCCCCAACCTTAAGGGTTGAATGTTTGCTCTCTACCACTTAAGCAACTCTCTCTTCTTTAAATCACATAAATTTAGTTCACTTCATTTAATACATGTCCTTAAGAACATATGTAGTGGTGAGCCAAAAATGACTCACCTATTAGTCTCTTATGGTTCTTTTTTTTTTTTGATATTCTCATATGGTTCATTTAAAATAATATCTTACACAATTTCGATTTTTTATAGGTGAGCGATTGGATTAGTCTCTCCCTTATTTTATACCACACAAATCATGTCCCTTTTTCCTTGTCTTTTTTGATACTGCAGTTTTAGACGTAGCATATAATTTGACCCACTTTTACCTTAATTACACTGTTACACATACATCCGCCCCTATACTCAACTAAGCAAATACGAGGTAGACGTACGAGACCATTACTTGGAAGTGTTAGCACCAAGTGAGAAGGGACGGTGAGGGTGTCCACACGTGCGCTTATTTAAGTAGTATAACTACCAGTCTACCACCTTGGTAAGGCTAGTAAGAGGCTAATAGCTCGGGGGTAGGTACGTGCTTAACAAATTTCATTTCAACCATAATCTATTTTCTTCTAGATGGGGAGACAAAGCCACACAGTTATTCATTTGACAAGCAATAATATATATCTCTCTCAATCTCCCATCCTTTTTTTTCTTTGATGGTGTTGCTACTTGGTATGTCCACATCAAAACATGTAAGCACATAAAATGCTTAGTAAGAGAAGTACTAGGTTAGATATGCATCAAGCTATGTTTTGAAAGTGATTCATCATGCTATTTTCTATAATAAAAAATTATGAAGAAATATCCTCTTTGTATTATTCTATCTCCATAATTGATCACCAATTAAGTTACTCTGTTTCTCTTTAGTTCCCCCCCTCCCTCCTCTAAAGTATAATTTTTGGACACCAAGGAGGAACTAAGGGTGTGTATTGTTTGTGTGTATGAGTAAGAATTTACCTAAAACTCAGTTAGTTTGGAAAAACCTCCAATTCTTAACTTTACGTGTGTGAATCTACACCTAGTTATTCTTTGTTAATAAGTTATAACACATACTTAATTAGTAACCATATAAATACCATTAATGAGTAACTTATTATTAGTTACAATTTCACCTGGTGTAAACTCAGGTGCACAAAGACTTGTTGAAAAAAAAGTGAACTGAATTGAAAAATACTAATTAAAATGCACAGTTAAAATTATAAATAAAACTGAACTAAAAATATACTATTGACCGAACTATCGAAACAGAAAGGTGACCAATTACGATAACCATACGGACATTGTTACAAGATGGATTCATCCAAACCGTACCAGTAATTAAGATTTACGGATTAATTGTATTAATAAAGACGATGAAGTAGATACTTTTATACCCTCAAAGAAACTAAAAAAATAATAAAGAAGAGGTAGATATATGTTTCATCGAAACATGGCATCTTGTTTGGTGAACATTTGCTTTCGGAAGGAGAAGATATAAATGCTTAACAATTGAAAATCCCACGACATAAGCAAAAGTCCAAAACACTAGTACAAATCATATTGATTAGCCACCATTCTTCTTCAAAAGTCAAAACGCATACCATGTCACCTTTTGAACTAGCGTCGTACACCATTGTTGTAGCTACCTTCATCTACCTCCTAGTAACCACCATTTCCAACCGCATTAAACCTCAGCGACTCCCGCCGGGACCAAAACCATGGCCGATCGTTGGAAACCTTCCCCATATGGGTCCTGTCCCACACCATAGTCTAGCTAAGTTGGCTCAAAAATACGGTCCACTATTCCACATGAGGCTCGGGTCAGTCCATGTGGTTGTCGCAGCCTCGGCCTCTGTGGCATCTCAGTTTCTTAAGGTCCATGACGCCAACTTCTCAAGTAGGCCTCCGAACTCTGGTGCAAAGCATATTGCTTATAACTATCAAGACCTTGTCTTTGCACCTTACGGTCCAAGGTGGCGCATGCTTAGAAAAATATGTTCCGTCCATCTATTCTCTGGCAAGGCAATGGATGATTTCAAACCTATTCGGCAGGTAATTGTTAGTCATTTCAATATCAACGTACAATTTTTTTTGGGGGTTCTCAAGTTCTTCCATGTTTAATGTCATTTGCTTCTCCATTATTCTATCAATTATTATGGTATGTATAAGTTGAAATGTTTCCAAATATGAAAGATATTCAATTGAATGGTAAGGTATTGTTGCTGATACTTTTTTAAGCAATAAGAAGTATAAAGTGTGCTTTTACTATGGGCTGGTATGTCTTATTTCCATAGTTTCTAGATTAGTAGAATAATGTTGTTTTAGATATATTTCTACGTACCTAGAATTCAGTTTAGTTCATGAGCTTGAGTTTAGGAGTGTAGGATGATGATATTCGTGAGTATAAATATGGATAAGGTACGATTCTTCATCGTCATCTAGCTCAATGCCTCACTGAAGGTTTATGTATTTTTTTAACGTGAGAAAGTTGGAAAAAGATTAAGTGACCGACAAATTTATGTGTCTATTCTTCTCAACTTCTAAAAAAATTCACTTCATTTTATTCAGTACTTTCGGTTCAGTTTCATTATATTTCAACTCGTTTATCTTGATCGTAAGTTTAGTTATTTTCAGTTCAACTCAATTCAGTCTATATAAGTTAGGGAGAACAAGCCCTATATATGTATCGGATTATCTATTATGTGCATAGCTGCACAGAATGAACTTTAAATATTGAATAATTAATTTAAGGAAAAAACCATGTTCACACCTACAGAAAAGTAAATAGTCAAAATTACCCTTTAGTAAACCTCTATGTCTATCTTTCTCACACCCCGTAATAATTCTCCGATCTCACTTTCTCCATTCCTCCATTTTTCATCCATAGCATTTCTCCTGCCATTGTCATTCGTTCTTCTTTTTCTCCACTGCATCTTCTCATTAGTCCTTCACTTTCTCCATTTTTTTCATCCATCGCATTGTCTCATGACCACACCCACATCTTTTTTTCACTCTCTTCAAATAAAACCCAATTTAGGGTTTAGGTTTTGAGTTTCCGGCGCCGCCGGTAGACGGCGACGGGAAATCAAAACCTAAACCCTAAACCCCAAATTTTTAATTGGGGTTCCCCTTTCCATGTTGCTTTGTAGGGCGTCTTATATATAATACCGCCGGCGAAGCCGGCGCATGCATTTAGACGGTGGTGGATGTGGATTGTCGTAGACATGTGTATGACGGTGGCCTTGATGGTGGTCGTTGGGGGAGTGATGGTGGACTTCAGGTTGGGTGTTGGTAATTGTAGTGCCCGTGATTTCCAAGGCTTGGTGATGGGTGGCTAGATGGGTGAGTTTGAAAGCCATTGCAATCGACTTTGCAGATGGTGGGTAAAAAAATAATAGATACAGAGTATTTATGTGGGGGATAGTAGTGACAATTGATTCAATGTAATAAATGACAGTTTATGGGAAATGCTGAATTTTCTCTTGTAATAAAGAATAATTCTGTGCATATATGCACAGAATAGCCGCCCCGTATATGTATAACATTAATAGGATCTTCTTATCTATTATAGAGAGATAAAAAAGAATGCTACTACTTGAATTTTGACTAGATGGGTCACTCTATCACTCTCCATGAAAGTTATTCTACCGACCACTCTATTAGTAGTGAAAATTATGATGTACATGTGCTTATTCTTTAAAACTATAATATCTTATAACTTCTCATTGATTTAATGTGATGTTATAGAAATATATAGAATTATAAAGATATACATTAATATAAATAGTATATCGTAATATATTTGTCACTTTCAAAAAACTGTTATAAGAATATTAATTTCCCCCCTTTGGAATGGGCGGCTTAGAGAAATTATATCCTTACGATACAAATTACAATACCTTCTCACTTGGATTAAAAGAGATCCATGCAACTCTTTAATTCATGAACAACAACTATACATATGTGTGTGTTTTAGTGTGAGTGTTAACAAAAAAATTTTTGATCACGAAATGACCCATGGTACGTAGTGTAACTACAAACTACTACGCACACGATATTTGGTCATGTAGTGGGTATATATTTATATACGGGGTAGTATTGAACAGAAGTGTTCAATAGTGTCATTCGGCGTACTTAACGGTTGAAATCAATCCACTTATCTTGGTCGCTTCGGTCCACAATGAAACAGCACATGACATTTGGTCATGCTGTAACTAGCTAGCTAACTACTACGCACCAACGGATATGATCAAGACACTAAATCCTTTCATCATATCACATGCACAGTTGACATATCACGCATTTTTTACAATTGCAAACATACCAAAATTAGGTGATAAACTTGTATGTACCCGTTCTAGGTGAAATAGAAAATTAGAAATCTCTGGATCTAGGGGGAACTACCAACGTCAAATGCAAATAAGTACTGTACTTAGCTGTAGTAGTAAAATCCAAAATAATTTCGGTTGTTCACGTATATCTTAATTAGTTTTATGTTTTATTTTGACCTTTTATCCTTAATTATCTACTTTAGGAGGAAGTGACCATACTGATAAAGGCACTAGCGAGCACAGGAACAAAGCCAGTAGTATTAGCACAACTTCTCAATGTTTGTACTACAAATGCGTTGTCTAGGGTTATGTTTGGGAAGAGGGTGCTTGGTGATGGGACTGGAAAAAGTGATCCTAAAGCTGAGGAGTTCAAGAATATGGTAGTAGAATTAATGGTTTTAGCTGGAGTTTTCAACATTGGTGATTTCGTTCCTGCTTTAGACTGGCTAGATTTGCAAGGTATTGTTGCTAAGATGAAGAAGCTGCATAAGAGGTTTGATAATTTCGTTGGTGCAATTTTGGAGGAGCACAAGACTAGTTTTCAAAAGGGCCATCATGGCGGGGATCTATTGAGCACTCTGATTTCTTTGAAGGATGATTATGATGGTGAGGGTGGCAAGCTCACCGACACCGAAATCAAAGCGTTATTGGTGGTAATTGCTTCAATCAATCCCCTTTTCTTTATAATAAGAACTAAATATTATTTTTTCGTGGTTAATTTCATTATATCACAAGAATATCTATGCTACGAAGAGGAAAAAGAAATTTCCCACTTTTCTTGTTTATCTCATTAATTGATGAATGTGAATATGTGATTGCATGCAAAACCCGAATCTTCCATTTTCAGTAGTTTCCGCTCAAGATCATCGTGTTCTTTTACCTGAAAGTCTCAAACCAACCAAAATTATTTGACACCAATGGTGGTTCCTAAGAAAAACAAAAGACTATTACACACCAATCACCATCATAATCGGTCCCTTATTGGTAGTAAATCAAAAGACCATTTAAGTTCAATAGCCCCACATTTATATTTTTTTCTTTTCTGATAGGAGCATATATGTTGAAAATTGACAAGCACGGGTATACCGATCCATTTTGTACGAAGTATTAAATATGCAGAAACACTTGTATTAACCCGTTTCACATATGAGATAGGGTCATTAATATCTATTGAGGGGTCCGTACTGATGACTACCGATGTGTTATTAATCAACATTTTTCTGTGATCATTAATACCTGTCTAATATGAAAAGGAGTTCACATAAACTTTTGTATTAAATATGTGAAGTTTTTTGTTAAATATGTGAAGTAGAATAATGTAATTTTTCCCTATACAACCCTTTCATGACTACTAAATTCTTACCCGTCCTAAAGCGGAGGATAATTAAACAATTGTGTAGTCTAGCCAAATACGGAGTATTACATTTTTAAGATAACATGACTATTACTCGGTACTACACCTTATTTAACTCCATAACATTACATTCCATCCGTGATAGGATTTATTCACAGCGGGTACAGATACATCATCAAGCACAACAGAATGGGCAATAGCCGAACTAATTCGCCACCCAAAAGTATTAGCTAAAGTTCATGAGGAGTTGGAGAAAGTTGTGGGGCGTAATCGACTTGTTAATGAAGCAGACCTCTCCAACATGCCTTACTTCCAAGCTGTGATCAAAGAAGTTTTCCGCTTACACCCCTCGACTCCACTCTCTCTCCCTCGTATCTCAGCTCAACCATGTGAGATCAATGGATACTACATTCCCAAGGACACCACTCTACTTGTAAATGTTTGGGCCATAGCTCGTGACCATAATGTTTGGTCCAACCCACTGGAATTTCGTCCTGAACGTTTTCTACAGGGAGGAGAAAGGCCTAATGCTGATGTTAAAGGGAATGACTTTGAAGTGATCCCATTTGGTGCAGGACGAAGGGTATGTGTTGGGATGTCTTTGGGCATTCGGATGGTACAAATGTTGACTGCAACCTTGGTTCATGCTTTTGACTGGGAGTTAGCTGATGGACTTATGCCTGAAAACTTAGATATGGAAGAAGCCTATGGATTGACCTTGCAACGTAAGGTACCATTGTTGGTGCATCCCAGGCGTAGGTTGCCTGCTGACGCTTATGAAATGATATGATATGAAGTTGATGATGAATAATCGTTGTATAAACTTAATTTTGAGTTTTCTGTGTTGTGTTAAATTTGCTATGCTTATGCTCGGTGTAGCAACTTTATCCCACTGAATTAAGCAGTAATTGTTTTACAGCTTTATGTCCTATTTAATTGGCACTCCGTAATACAGTACTCCACTCTTTTTCTATTATTTTCCGTTTCATACCTCTCTCCATAAAAAATAAACTAGGCTTAACTTTAAGTACTCCATAAGCACAGCCACCTACTGCCACCATCAAATCCTCAATAGCCAAATTAAAGGATCGGAGTTGATGGCTTTTGAACTTATGAACATCATCAATCTTCCGACTAGCTTGTTTGCATCTTTTTTGAGTGGTAAAAAGTCCAACATAAGTAGTAGGAAAATAATGCAAAAATGCATCATTGAACATAGCTAGGGTTATGTTAAGTGATTATGTTCTCAAGACTTGATATTCTCATTAATCACAAGGGAATATATACACCCTAAGGCCACAAGTTGTTGGGCCTGAATACTAAATGCAATGTAACACACATGTACAACCGAATAGATAGTCTAATAATTAACTCCAATTTTCCTATGATCCACAAGAGCATATTTCTATCAAAGGAAATCGCGGGTGAATTCAATTTGTTTATGAATTTAATTGTAAAGAAAATTCTACCTTTTTGGGTACCCGAAATGTATCATAGTGTACGTTTTTGGTACCTATAATTTATAATATAATGGATGCCAAGCTCTGTTCCGACGTGTTGCTTATTTGGTACCTTTTTTTTAAAACCATATATATGAAACGGGTTCACATATTTTTTCCGAAATATAAATCGTTTAAACATTCTCTTAATTAATATGAGACTAAAGAAACTATAATCTTTGTTTTTGGACGAAGTGGAGTTCAATTAAACTCAGCAAATAGTCTAATACAATAATATTAACAAACAAAATAAATCAGACCCTCCATTTCATCCACGTAAGCTGATGTAGACGGTGGTATGTAATAGTTGGCCACATCCACCTCCCACCTAATCGTAAGAGTGCAATCAGTGTATCCACAATTTCAATACTATCGTTGTTCCATCTTAGTCTTAATTTGGTAATCCATTGACCAACGATGTTCTACTGTTCTGGTAGTGACCGTCGTGAATCATTGCAATATGCCTCAAGTAGAATCTCTTTCTGGATGTCAAAAAAGGTTTTGATGAAGCTCCATTGTATTTATTTATTTATGTTGATACCTTTTTTCAGTATTTGTATACCGTGTTTCTGGAACTCTGGAAAAAGTTGTGTGAATTCAACTACCCGCCACCACAAGTTTACCTCCCGTTTTTATATCATGCACTTGTGTTGAAATAAAATCGAATTATATAAAGGCCTTGTTTGGTTGAAGAGTAGTTAGTAGAAGTAGTTAGTAGTTTGTGTTATAAGAGTAGTTTAACCGGTCAGAAAATGCTCTTAAACATGTTTAGTGAAGAGTATTTTGGAAGCGTATTTGGGTCCACAAAATGCTCTTCTCCAAATGATCTTCTCAACAGCATTTTGAAGAGTAGTTTGGTTTAATTTTCTTTAGCATTTAACACTACAAACTGCTAACTACTAATTGTAAATATATCAAATAACTCATACATGCTAACTACTAGTCAAAACTGCTAATCGTTAACTGCTATAATACTATCGGCCAACCGCTAACTGCTATCTCCCAATCATATCATTTCATAAGCTAATTGGTACTTGGTAGGCAATATTGTGGAAAATATAAGAAGAGTCCGTCTTCAAGTAACTCGTCATTTAGGCTACTTGTATAAAATAAAATAAAAGAAAAAGAAGTGTGTGTACTGTGTAGTATATACTCCAATGTAGATGAGCGAAATGCATATGTCCGTACTCAATCAGCCCTCGTATAGTCGTATATAAATCGTTTGAGCGGATAAATTGTCATATATGAGTTTTGTAATTGAGACTTCTAGGAATATGAAAATTTGTGTAAATCCATTTCATATATGACATGAGAAGGGGTAAGAGATCAAACTTTTATGACATTTGGTGTTCTAAGATAAATATTAAATATGATAAATATCACGCAATGTGTTTTTTTAAGAAGAAATATATACTATATCATCGATGGACATTAAAGAAAAGTGAACATATTTCTTCAATGTTGAATTGTTATTAGCCCCCAATCAAACATCACGTTGATTTGTTATTAGAGTTTACAAGTGTGACCTCAAAACTCAAATTTATCTATCACCAATGTCAATTTCTTCTATAACAATATATGGTTAGTCATTGGCATTCAGTTTAAATTCACATAGATGAGAATGAACGTAAACAATATGCTCCAAATTAGTGGAATGAGAATGTTCAATTGAAGTAGATGCTCCATCTCGTTCCTATAATTATTGGCCTACTAGAAGTTACATATTTGGTTAAATACCTTTCGTTTTTTTCAAAAGATCACAAAACCAGATAAATCATGTCACTCTTTGAGCTAACCTTCTACACAATTGCTGTAGCCACCCTAATCTACTACCTCCTATCAACGACCATTTCCACCCTCTTCAAACCTCAGCGACTTCCGCCAGGACCAAAACCATGGCCCATCATCGGAAACCTCCCTCATATGGGCGACGTCCCGCACCTAGCCAAGTTGGCTCAAAAATACGGGCCACTATTTCATATGCGGCTCGGATCAGTCCATGTGGTGGTGGCATCCTCGGCCTCCGTAGCATCTCAGTTTCTTAAGGTCAATGATGCCAACTTCTCAAACAGGCCTCCGAACTCAGGTGCTAAGTATGTTGCTTATAACTATCAAGACCTTGTCTTTGCACCTTATGGTCCAAGGTGGCGAATGCTTAGGAAGATAAGTACCGTCCACCTATTCTCTAGCAAGGCACTGGACGACTTCAAACCTGTTCGGCAGGTAATAATCGTTGGTTCAATATTATGCAGTATCCATTATCATAACTATATCAACGTACGACCTGCCCTCTTTTTTTATTAGCAACGTATATAAATGGTATTCTTGACTTACACGTATCAACCCGTTATACTTCAATTCATTCAAAAATGAAATACATATTGCATGTAGTCATGCCTGTACTCAAGTTCGTTGTGTAGAAGTAATTAGGACGTTACGTTGTTCGGATTTATAGTTCCTTCATCTTCTTATTTCAATTTCATATATTATTTATATGATCTTTATAATATGCATGCATGACAAGGATATGCCAGCAGATATATATACGAAGACGTTCAATATGAAGTATGCTCAACTAGCTAGAAGTTTTTCGGAATACTTAGCTTCAGTGAAGTAGAGAACTACTGATACTCTAGTAGCTTCTATATATGCAAGCAATTGATTTCAATTGTGCAGTAGAAAAGAGCATTGACAAATTGCCGGCCTCTAATTAATTATGTACATAGCTTCTCCTGCCTCTATAATATGCGCTTGTTCTTATATAGTTGACGCAGTTTTAGTTTAACTTATTATCATAATTTATCTTCTTAGGAGGAAGTGTCCATATTGACATGCGCACTGGCAAGCGCAGGAACAAAGCCAGTTGTATTAGCCCAACTAGTCAATGTTTGTACCGCTAATGCGTTGTCTAGGGTGATGCTAGGGAGAAGGGTGCTTGATGATGGGACTGGAATAAGTAACCCAAAAGCTGAGGAATTCAAGAACATGGTGGAAGAATTGATGGTTTTGGCTGGAACAGTTAACATTGGTGACTTCGTTCCTGCGTTAGAGTGGCTAGACTTACAAGGTATTGTTGCCAAGATGAAGAAGCTGCATACTAGGTTTGATAATTTTATTGGTGCAATCTTGGAGGAGCACAAGACTGGTGTCCAAAACGGCCATCATGGTGGAGATCTGCTGAGCACTCTGATTTCTTTGAAGGATGATTCTGATGATGAGGGTGGCAAGCTAACTGACACCCAAATCAAAGCCTTGCTATTGGTAATATATATAGTCGATTTCTTTTTGTATTATATTTAGTTATTAATTAATTTTATTTTAATTGTGAATGAAGTGATATAAAATGACGAAAAGGTAAGTAATTTTTTTTACCTGAGTGCTATTTATGTACCGGTTAAGGGCCCGTTATATAAAACTGAGTTTTACTGAATTGAACTTAACTTAATTAAATTGAAAGGAACTAACTGAACTGAAAAAACTGAATTTTTTGTTTAATTGTTTTAATACTCAATCCCTTATAAAAACCCTATCAATATTGTATGTGTATCATTATATGATGAGACATAGAAATGATATACTAATAACTACCAACGGATATCGGATAAAAACTTTTACGTTCTTAAGTAACGAACTAAAAACTAAAAAAATTGAAATGAACAAAACTTAAGTTGTTAAGAACCGTCCCTAAGACCGGTGTCAACTAGGAGATGATTATAATTATTCGGTTTACTTCTTGTGATAAGCATTTCTTGTTAAAAAAAAAGAACTTTGCACTCGAAAAAATTATATTGATTTCTCATGATCTCATATTCTCATACATCCTTGTTAAATCTTATTCATGGCAGAATTTATTCGCAGCTGGTACCGAGACATCAGTAAGCACAGTAGAATGGGCGATATCAGAATTGATCCGCAACCCAAAAATATTAGCTCTGGTCCATCAAGAATTAGATTCAGTTGTAGGTTGCGACCGACTTGTTAATGAAGCAGACCTTGTCAACCTACCTTACTTACAAGCCGTGATTAAAGAGGTCTTTAGATTACACCCAGCGACTCCTCTCTCTCTCCCCCGTATGTCAACTCAAGCGTGTGAGGTCAATGGCTACTATATTCCCAAGGACACAACACTTCTCGTCAACATTTGGGCTATATCACGTGACGAGAATGTTTGGGCGAACCCATTACAATTTCAACCTGAACGCTTTTTACAAGGAAGGGAAAGACCCAATATTGATGTTAGGGGAAATGACTTTGAGTTGATCCCATTTGGGGCAGGTCGAAGGATATGTGCTGGGCTTAATTTGGGTATTCTTATGGTCCATTTTTTGACTGCAACTTTGGTTCATGCATTTGATTGGGAGTTGCCTGATGGTCTCGAACCTGAGAAGCTAGATATGACTGAAGCGTTTGGTTTATCCTTGCAACGTAAAGTGCCATTGGTGGTGCATCCAAGGCTTAGGTTGCCTGCCCATGCTTATGATATGACGTTGATGAAGAGTCATAGTTAAAATTGAGTTTGCCGTGGTGTTGTTTTGTAACTGTTGATGGCAATTAGCCTCTAAATAAAGTACGTAATTTGTTTGCTAATATAGGCAAAGATGGAATAAGAGCGATTTTGAAGCAATAAAATTTATATTTGCCTTGTGTATATAACACGGATGCATGCATATTGTTGAGTACTATACTTGTACAACTTGAAATGAAAGATCCCATCATCATCTATCGATCGAACTTCTTACTTCAGACGGGTCGATTAAGCATTATTTAAGCTAAATGTGGATAGTGGTGTTTTTAGGATATCTATTGGTGTTTGTGGTTGGTTTACACGGAAATTGTTAGAGTGATCTACCAAGTGCTCAGTAGGCTGTTAATCAATATCTGTGTCATTGTCTAGGGTAATAGTGTGTCTACTAATTGTAGCGAGAGAATTTCAGTTTAAAAAAAGTTTAGAGGTAATAAGAACAAAAGGAAATTGTGAGTTTACGTCAATGCAAGATTTTTCCGGTTTACACAATCTGGTAATACAACACTGCTTAAAGAGCCTTGGATCATTGGATGGCATTTATTTCCAGGCCGGATTCGTAATTGAGGCGAACTCATTACTTGCAAATTGCAATAACCATGATTGGAAGCAAATCTTCTTCGGTGCACAATATTTCCCTCGTTGATACATTGAGGCCAGTAGGGGGGGTGAGGCACTAGGAGCTGAGATCTTCTCCAGTACTGGGATTTCCAGTACTGGGAAGAAGGGTTCAGATTAACCCACAAAACCCCCACCCCCTACTAGCCCCATTCCACGCACCAACGGCTAAAATTTTCTCCAGTGCACAATTGCACCGGAGAAGATTTGCATTCGAGGCACTAGGGTCTTATTTTGGCATTTCTTCCCTGTATTGTACCAGTGCTGGAGAAGTACTGAATCTAGGAAACCATCCCCTTCCAGCATAAATATAAATAGTACAAGAGTGATGAGTATGTTTTTTGAGCTCCCCAAGACCCTAACCACCCCATCTCCCCACGGTACTTCTCTTTTCTACGATGACTATGTGTAGTATTACTCCGCATGTACCATGTAAATATGTACTCGATAGTGTGTAGGCTATTAAAGACCATGATACGGAATTTATAAACGTTATACAAAGTTCTTGTACATTCAAAACAAAAAAATTTATTATGTTAGGTACAATTCTCCAAGAAAAAAATAATGAAAATCAATTTTATCTTATCAACGTATCAACTATCAAGGGAAGTTATACATGTTACATGAACAAGCTAAGTGCATGAAATAATTGCCCATAATATGTTTATACGGTGTATCTTTTTAAGTTTAATTCATTAGGCCATTGTATTTGCCTTTGTGATCAATTTTGTCCTACCAACTTGTGGTTGCGCGCGCACTTTATGTTTGAGCCAGATCTTGCTTATTTCTCTCAAAGAAAAAAAAAAGGTACGTGCTTATGAATTTGTTATTTTGTGACTTGTGACTTGTGAGTTGTGAGTAAAATCAGGTTCTCACCTTATTAGGGAGTAACAGTCTCTTCACTTTTTTTCTAATAAAAAAGGGGAAGGTACAAGAAGCAATCTATTATCTCAAACTTGCATAGGCCAGGCCAACTACCAATAAAAATGATCTTGGTTGTTAAAGTTTACATTACTGTACACCAAAAAGTTTACATTAATTAATTGAATCTACAATTACACAAATTATTATCAATAATAACAATAATAATGTCGATAATGACAGAACAACTAATTAATAATTGAACATCAAAATCAATTACATCAACAATTTTGATTTTACTATAATTTAAAGAGCAATATTGTTTCTAACCAACTAATCACCGTCAAAGACATATGCGGTCAAACATCCAAGTATCCAACCATAAAGTTAAGATTAATGTGAGTAATTTTATAAGCTGTGTTTGTTGCCAACAAAATGATTGCTCGATATTCCTAACATAAGTCCAAGAATGTAACTACGTACTCAGTGTCTAGTGTCCACCCATGAATTCATGATGGGTGGGTCTGAAAAAAATTGATGAGAAATTGGCTATTATAACATGTGAGCGACTCAGCACGGCAAAACATACCTACCCCGAGCGAGAAGTTTGTTGAAACTAGAGTTGCACAAATTAAGATGGACGTGTAGTTACCTTCACCCCTCACTTAGCCTATCTCTTGGTTCTACACCAGTACAAGTGTACAACTTTCGCGGTAAGAGGGAGTGTGGTCTCATGCCTACCTTACTTTTGAAGCATTATATTCGTAGACGCAAGTATTAGAAGAAGCTAGAGGGGGAATGAAGAAATTATTCTCCTTCCAAATACTCGGATCGTATTGGGATATGTACCCCTACCAGTCTACCATGATGATGCATGCTCACGCCAATAAACCAGCCAATTCAAATACTAGCTAGTCATTTATCGTTGGAAAAAAGTACGAATTTCTTTTAGCTAGGGAAATTGGATGGAGATAATCTCAAATTGTGTAACTCACTAAGAAGACTCAAAAGTTTGCATATTAATGATAATTATCTAAAGTTGTATTCTCTATCTCATATATATTGCACATTCATCTAACTCCGTTAAGCTTGACGTTATTTATCTACTAATATGAACTTATACATGCAGTGTGACTGTGTGAGTAGTCTTTTTGTTCAATTTTATTTAGGATTTTTTACCATTTGTTTATTTGAGATTTGCTATAAAAATAGGTCGACCGTTAAAGACTTAAAGTAGATGACGTGAGAGTTCATTTTCGAATTTGTAAACGTTGATGGTGCATTTTACCCCTCCCGCCATTAAATGAAAGGGGTAAAATGGACCTTCAACGTTCATAAATTCGAAAATGAACTGTCAGGTCCTATAATTTCACAGTTAACCTATAAAATTAACAATCAAAGTACTTAAAATGTAATGTTAGTAAACCTCAAATAACCAAAAAAAAATATAATTAAATACTTCGGATAACCAATATAATCATACAAATCTCAGGTAACCAAAAGGTAAAATTTCCTTTTATTTAAGTTTATGCAATTGTTCAAGGTTGTCTGTTTACTTTTCGTGAGGTTGTAGTATGGTATTGTTATAACAACAAAAACCGATTGTAAATCCCCATTCAATGAGGGTGCTCGGGAATCAGGATATACGTAATTTTACTATTGTTTAAGAAAATAGAGAGGTTGTTTCCGACATTGCTGCATTAAAGTATTGACTTCCAATAACTTCACTAAAAATAAGAAGTACTAGAAGATTTTATAGCCATTTTGTTATAGTACATAATCACATAAACCTGAAAAATTGAGATAATTCTTTCAACTTTATAGACACTGAACCTGATGGATAAATCAAATACACTAGATTGAATTTACAATGATGTAGCTTGGTAGCTAATTGCAACATGAAGTTGGTAGAGCACCTTGTAAAAAATATATGCACGTATAATTGCTCATCGCAATGTACTCTCAGTCTCCTACTCTCCTCCACCATCACTTTTAGATCAAAGGAGGTAGGTTTTTACTTCCAAAACTTAAAAGTTCTTTTTTTCTGATAGCTTTTTCTAGGAATAAATTCTATTAAATTAAATAGAAATAATCTAAAATTGAGTCAAATGATCAATTGTAGATGTAAAATGTTTATACAACTCATAAAGGTTTCCAAATTAAACAGAACAAAAAAAACTGAAAAAAAGATATCAGCATGATTGCAAATCAATTGTTTCATGAAATAAATGGAGGGACATAGGGCATGTTTTTTTTTCACCTTCTTATGACCGAACTGAACTAACTAAAAGTTATAATTTGTTTAATTGTTTGACCACACAATTACTTATTAAAACTCAGTCGAGATAAAGATTTTAAAAAACTACATAATGAGATTTTTCCAATGATATATAAAGGATTACGAACGGATATCGTTGTCACGAATTCTTACGATCAAAAGAAGCAAGCTAAGTTGAAATGAATTGAAAATAAACAGAAATGAATACATGCTTTTGGATGTCGAAAAAAAAAAACCATAAGCAATATAACATAATTTGTCATCTTAGCACGAGTCCTATTACTAGCTAAGTGGCTTGTGAAGCTAGCAAAACGGAGCAATTCTACACTCATAGTCGATAACTGTTCTATACATAGAGTATTTTACTGAAATACCAAAATGGGAGAAACTATTTACCAAAATAGTAATTCTCCAAAACTATTTTCCAAACTAACAAAAAAATAGCTAAGTTAATTTTGTTTGTTTAAAAAAAGGACTAAATTGTTTTTTTAACCGATTTATGATCTGAACTTCTGATTATGACTTGATTATTTTGGTGTAATTTTCATCCCTTTTTAATTAGAAATATTGTTCCCGGTGAAGCTCAAGAGCTCAAACCTTTTCGACTTTCGAGGGCCTTCATGACTTCTTGATCTTTGCTATTGGTACAAGTTTCTTCACTAGTTTGTTTACTTTTCTTTTCGGGTCTTCATGGCTTCTTGATCATTGCTATTGGTACCAGTTTATTCACTAGCTAGTGACTAGTTTGTTTACTTTTCTTTTCTTCCTGGATGTTGTAACCCGCCGCTAGCTAGCTTATCAACCGCAAAATTAACTACAGTCCTTTTTTTAAACAAACAAAATTAACTTAGCTTTTTTTTTGTTAATTTGGAAAATAGTTTTGGAGAATAGCTATTTTGGTAAATAATTTCTTTTATTTTGCTATTTAAGCAAAAATTAGGAAATTTACCATTTTGAGTACCCGACCTATACCATAATATCAAACTGCGATCCAAAGTATTCAATATGTCAAATAAGGTACCTGTACTTTTGAACGTTGTACCGAAATGGGACCCCAAACAGTTTCTGTCACAGAAACTATCCAAGTTATGGTCATTTGAGTAATTTTGCACGCAGGATTTGTCTACATCATTGAGCTGAAGATAACTCTGAGTGAGAGACAAAGAGAGAAAAGAGTGGAAGAGAGATAGTGTTTTTAAGTGAGATTAGGCTTTATTAGGATAAGAGTATATTTTATGGAGGAAAATATGTTTTCCCTTTTGTTTCCTTGTTTTAGGGGATATGTAATAATCCTGACAAATCATGCATGCAAAATGACCCTAACTTGGTCAGTTTCTGTGACGGAAAACTACTTGGGGTCCCATTTTGATACAACGTTCAAAAGTACAGATACCCTGTTTGACATATTGAATACTTTGGACCCCAGTTTGGTATTATGTTATAGGTCAGGTACCTAAAAAGGTAAATTTTTCAAAAATTAACTATAGTCCTTTTTTTAAACAAACAAAATTAACTTAGCTTTTTTTTTTTAATTTGAAAAATAGTTTTGGAGAATAGTTTGGTAAATAATTTCTCCCATTTTGCTATTTAAGCAAAAGACTCACTATACATAATTAGCAGTTAATCTCTCTTTTTTTTTTGTCCTTTTCTATTTTTTCTATTCATAAAGGGAAATGACGATAATTTTTTTGGCATGTCCTCATTGACACGCTCTCAGCTACTGTAGTTAAAGTAAAGATTATCCAGGACAATTTTAAAAATGAATTTTTATTTGGGATACATATCTTGCATTGTAGGAAATTTTTAAGAAAAAAAAAGCCTAAATTTAACGGGTTGATATAGACTCAACCTCTGAGGGGAGGGTGCAACTGTTATTTCACCCCGATAGAGGTAGTCTTTGTACAAATGGGTGGCCATAAGTGAGCTACGGGGACAAATATAAGCACTTAAGCAGAGATCGAGTGAGACAAACCCCTCAAACAAAAAAAATATGGAGATTGAGTCTAGCGATGAGGTAGGTAGATATAAATTTTTTAAAAAGGTAGATATTAAAAAAAAAGTAGATATTCAAGATCAATATATAATAAAAATAAATCAAAATAAAATAACAATAACGGAGTATATATAATCCGGAATCATGCATCGAAGTATTATAGGTAACATATCAAGGTGTTGAACTATACTGGTCTACCTTAGGGACATTTCTTCATCCTTCAAACCCAAAAAACCCATATCATGTCACCTTTGGAGCTGACATTCTACACTATTACAGTTGCCACCCTCATCTATATACTTACCACCACCATTTTCAACCGTAAACGACTTCCACCAGGACCAAAGCCATGGCCCATCATTGGAAACTTCCGTTATTTGAGCCAGTTCACACCCCCGATTATGACCGAATTGGCTCAAACGTACGGGCCACTCTTCCGTTTAAAGCTCGGTTCAGTAAATGTTGTGGTAGTATCCTCAGCCTCTATGGCCTCTCAATATGTTAAAACTCATGATGCCAACTTTGCAAGTAGGCCTCCAGCTGCAGGGGCTAAATATATTGCTTATAACTACGAAGACGTTGTGTTTGCACCCTACGGTCCATGTTGGCGCATGCTTAGGAAAGTCTGTGCTGTTCATTTATTCTCCAGTAAGGCAATGGAAGACCTCAGACCTATTCGGCAGGTCAGTACAACTGGCTCTGGTAGCTTTACTTTTTTTTCTTCCAAGTCCCAATTGTCGTTTTTGTAAATTTTTTTTACCGTTGGCACTTGATTGGTACGTAGTGCAGAGTTATTGAAAGTCAATACTTCAATACAACAATTGTTCAATCTCGAAAATGACCTCTCTGTTTTCTTAGATAGGGGTATGGTTGCGTACATCCTGACTCCGAGCACCCCCATTTAATGGGGATTTATACTCGGTTGTTGTTGTTGTGTACTTGATTTACGTAGTGCAGAGTGAAACGCATGTGACTAATGGTTTCCTTTTTTCGTGAAATTTTGTTGTTGTTGGGTTGCAACTCTCTAGTATGCAGTTATGCACCCACTCTTATTGCATAATTTTTAGTGAAAGTCCACGATCCGAGCACGAACAATGCATGCTAGTTTGAGTACTTAAACTTCGTATGAGATGCTCTGGCTTAGTTTTAAACTTGCATGTTCTAATCCTGACTAGGAGGAAGTGGCGGTACTAACAAGGACACTAGCCAAGGGAGGACCGAAGCCTGTTCAACTAGTGGAAGTTCTATCTGTATGCCTCACAAATTCCCTGTCTAGGACGATGCTAGGGAAGAGAGTTGTCGGTGAGGGGACCACCGCGGAATTTCAGAATTTGATGGATGGTTTAGCGTCATTGGGCGGGGGATCTGTAAACATAGGTGATTACTTCCCTGCATTAGAGCGCTTCGACTTGCAAGGCATTGGAGCAAAGATGACGAAGATTCATAAGGGGTTTGACAAGTATCTTAGTGCCGTTTTGGAGGAGCACAAGACTCGACTTGAAAAAGGTGATCATGGTGGGGATTTTCTAAGCACCATGATCTCTTTGAAAGATGAAATGCAAGATGACGGTGTCAAACTCACTGATACCAATATCAAGGCCTTATTACTGGTAATTAACGTTTTTGTTTTGGGAAATTAACCTCGCTGGAAATTTATATTTTTTGAGTTTTAACATACAAGTTACAACTGCAAAGACATTATTACCATTCGCCTAGCCTGTTATTAAATCCCTTTTATTTTATCATTATTATTACTATAGTGGAGCTAGTCTTCATGTTTTCATATCTTCCTTTGCCAGTTAAACAGCGGCATTGCTTTACAACTCTTAAGTATGTTGGATGCAGAACTTATTTATAGCAGGAACTGATCCACCGGCAAGGACTGTCGAAAGCGCCATAGAAGAATTGATTAGCCACCCGCACATTATGACTCAAGTCCATAAAGAGTTGGACTCCGTGGTGGGTCGTGACCGCCTTGTTAACGAAGCTGACATCCCCAAGCTAACTTACTTACAGGCAGTGATCAAGGAGACTTACAGATTCCGCCCCGCACAGCCGTTCTCGCTCCCTCGCATTGCAGCCCAACCATGTGAAATCAATGGTTACTACATTCCCAAGAATAGTTCTGTACATATCAACGTTTGGGGCATAGCCCGTGACCCGAAGGTATGGACCGATCCGTTAGAGTTTAAGCCTGAACGATTTCTCCAGGGAGGGGAGAAGGCCAATATAGATGTTAAGGGAAATGATTTTGAGTTGCTCCCATTCGGCGCTGGCCGAAGGATATGTATTGGGATGAGTTTAGGCATTAGAATGGTGCAATTCTTAACTGCAGCTATGGTCCATGCTTTTGATTGGGAAGTGGCTGAAGTTAAAGAGTCCAAAACGGAAAAAGTTCAAAATGGCCCATTGCTAGTGCAGCCGAGGGTTAGGTTGTCAGCTCAAGCTTATGCCAACCTTTACTGAAGGGTTGCGAAGGATACACTACGGTGATGTTGGGGCTGGAAGATTAAGTAATTAGTTCTGAATTTATGATTGTCTTTCATAGATTCATATTCATAGTAGATAAAAGAGGCCCGTACCGGGAAGTTCATTAGATTGCTTTCATAATTTTTCTGTTTCCTTTCAATCAATCTTTATGGCATAAAAATTAGCCAATAAGTGAAGAATTACCAATTTCTATTTCAAACCTTCTTAGCCCGTTTTCCAACAGACTTACGTATGCACACACCATATTATCTAGCCATAAAAATACCACCTAAACAATAATAACTTTTTCTCTTCTATTGTCTATATTTAGGGATATATTTAATAATTACTTTTAAGTACACACATCCGGTGTACCAAGACAAATTACCGCGGGGTTATTTAGCACCGTACACCCTCCTTTATATTTAGAGAAGTAAATATTGAGTTTTATTATTTTATTTATTTAGAAATTTGACCTAATATAAAAGACAATTATGGTATACCCAGCACCATCCAGGCATCCACGGATCCACCTAGATGTACCATGTACAGATTCTCCTTGAATTGGCTCAATGAGTTAACATTCTCTAACTCAAACGTAAGTTGTTACAT
>ONZK01001942.1:16196-28811 GCA_900322385.1 Pharnaceum exiguum | reverse complement strand
AACCTACCTTCATATCTGGCTGAGCATTGAATACACGGAACATTGCAAGCTCTGCTGATATAGTTTTCCCACTTCCAGTGGGAGCTCCCAAAAGAACATTGTTGTCTGTGTGATACAGAACATGAAAAGCCTACCACCCAAAGTATAAATCATGAAATTAGTGATTTGTATCCACAGATCCAAACAATTAACCATCCTTAGGATTACAGGTACAATTAAAAATGCACCTGCGTCTGAATTGGATTGAAGTGTGAGAAGTTGTACAAGGACTCATAAGCTTTATTTACAAGCGATGTTATTGGTAAAGGTTTCAGATCAAGCAATTCTGTATGAGAAGTGTGTCCCTGAATCAAAAGAAAAACAAAGAAACAACTTTACCAGATAAATATACATATATAAAACTACACTGCAAGGTGGCGGAAGAGATACATGACTCATCTATATCTTAGTTACCTCTGGGAGAGCCATTTTGTTTAAAGATATGGTATAAAAAGATTCTGAGAGGAGCCACGAATCAGAAATAGCACGAATATAATACTGTGGAGGATGTGGCTCAAATATGGGCACAGTAAAGGAAATCTTTTGAGGCTCCCCTCTCGCCATTTTCTTTGTAAGAGTAAAGAGCTCTGAATGATATATATGGTCATTCTCGGAGTCCTGTCATACAATAAAATATTCAATAAAATAAAGCAATATGCACAAGATTGATAATTGGCTACTAAATTTATTCCCCATCCAACGTTCAGTTTGCATGCCAATCGCATGCCATATAACAAGGCAGCGTAACAATAAAACGCATAAAAGATAGGAAATTAGGCATCAAACAAAAATCTTTCTAGTCTCTCTGATAAAGAATAGAAGCATATCCATAAAAAAAAGAAGAATGGAAGCATAAGATTTTCTGACGTAAATCCTTTCAGATCATCAAAAAACGCATTCGGCAAGGTTGTGCTTAAACTAACATAGCCAGCTTAAAAGGTAAAATACATGAAAAATACAGATCAGAAACATGAAATGACCTTCCTTTTTTATTTACATTGACACCCGGTGACATAGGACTCAGCAAACCATTCTCAAGTCAATGCATGTGGGTGGCATTGTCGAAAAAGCAAGAAATATGGGTAAGATATTTGGTCCTTCTGAATTGAGGAAGAAATATGGCTCATGATCTACAGGACTGGATAACTGGCAGTTGGGTAACTAACTCCACTATGTACAACGCAGCTCACTTAATAAATATGAAACTCAAGATATGGTTCGAGCAGGACGTCGCCTCTTTTTTTCAGATTAAAAACATTTGTGTTCTCAAATGAGTGTGAATTATCAGAAGATCACACCCAATGTTCTCTTCCAACGATGGATGAACAGAAGCGGGAGGTCTCAATCCACTGGCTTCTTCCTTCACAAACTAATAAATGGTAGATGATGGGCCTTGGCCGAATACTGCTCTTGCCCCCATGCATTCAAGGGATAGGAGGCATGCCCTGTTGCCAGTATACATATCTGGTGAGCAGTGCAAGACTTCAAGGGCTTTATCTTGCACCACTAGGCTAATGCTTAAGTGGCTAAAAGAAAAGGCGCACTTTGCTCTAGTTCTACCGGACACAAAAACAACCAGACTGTTCACAGACATCTGCTGTGGTAAGCCCACGTCTGAAAACCCAAGTAATTAATTGTCCAAAGCTGCATTGCAAGCAGTAGAGCAGAGGCTTAAATGGGCAGGCTGTATAACAGTTCCCCAAATATATGGCAAGTAGAAAATAAACACCATAATTCCTGCCACATCAATGACTTTAAATTTATGAGAATTCAAAACACTACCACCAGTCCACCACGGGGGAGCTAGAAAAGGTTGCATGAATTGGACACTCAATAATGAAATGCAGAACAAGGTTTCACTGCTCTGTAAGGCTGATGCCTTATTCTATTGCCTCAATAAAGTCCGTGCATTCAAAAGCTATGTTCAAGGCTTACAGTTTCCACCCCTTCCTTCCCAATGTTCAAATAACTTACCAATGACTCCAATAAGTGTCGAGAAGAGAACTTTTTCCAACTCATATCAACAATCTATGATCTAACTCCGCTTATGAGTATTATAGATTTAAATATCGGCCGTTACGTTACGTTACAGCCCTTATGCAACGGGTTGGGATCTACAGTTACCTTATAAACCGATATGTAGCAGTTTTTTATATTTCCATCAAAGAACGCCCGACGGCCGTTAAAAAAGGCCGCAACACCGCTTTAAAGGCCGTTACGACCGTTACGGCCGTGTTAAATGGCCGTTACAAGTGGTACATCCGTTACAAATCGGGCCGCGACACCCGTGATCCGTTACACCCACGACACCCCCTTTCCGCGAATCCGTGACCGCTCCGCGAACGGAACCGCGACCACATTTTAAAACCTTGATGACTATAATAACCATTGCGAATCATTGGTAAGTTATTTGAACAGAGATGAGGAACTTACGCTCCACAATGGAACGAAGGAGGGAGGAAAGACCACCGCATTAGAATTACATTAAGAAATTTTATAAAAAAAAGAAGAGAAATTTTATCAATTTTACAAGAAGTCAGAAGTTGAAAATGCGTTCAATAAGCTTACTCCCGAATTGATGCATGGGCAACAATCTCTTGGTGCAAACTTTAAAGTATTCTTTCTTATTCAGCATAAGCATGAATAGTTCAAATGACCAAAATATGCAACTCATTGACTACCCATCAGGAGCCAGAATGAATCAAGAAGTACCTCTACAAGAATCCACCAACGCTGAGCTGCACCATGGAAACGATCCTTCCATGTGAAATCAGGACTTATAAGCAAATCAACCTGAACAATAAAGATCATACAAGTGAGAATACCGCAATCACACACAAATGCACCACACAGCAAATAAGGACTTCGCAACATCCATTTTGCCAATCAATATAAATGCAGAATATACTTTCATGACCAGTGGAATTTCACCTCTTCAATTGTCTAATAAGGATCTTATCCATTTAAAACCATATTGTCAGTACAACTAACCTTCAAAACAGTTCTGGTGATTGGACTCACAGTAGCAGACAACTGAACCATAGGGAAGAATCCTAAATACTGCTTCACAGTCTGCAGATAAAGAGACAAAAAAGAATCAACACATCCGCTGTAAAAAGGAAGTGCCAAAGTGAGAACAATACCTTCCCTCCAAGTGCATAACGAATCAGAGCTCCAATTTCTTTCTCCTCCATATAATAAAGGCGGTCTAGATCAGCCTCTTGATCCTCTAGCTTCCGCAATATCTGAAATATGTGAATTTATATCAGAGAGCTACTTTCTTTGGTCACATAAAAACTTAAGAGCAGTGAACACCCAGGAAAACCTCTAAAGAGATATCTTTGCCAAACTGCCTCAGCGGATGCTGATGTGGCCAAAGTTGACGATCAACAGCCTTGCAGTATTCCAACATGAAAGAAGTCATCTCTGACCACCCTCTGCGCAAACATATCTCGAATAAAGCACGCATAATACGAGCCAAACTCGCACTTATATAAGCAGCATCAGAAATCAATGAAAAGGCCTCTATAGATCCACGTGATATGTACAACTGGAGAAAGAAAGAAAAAAATCACCTTGCGATTAGGGCTGCATCCAAAAGCCATTTTAAATAAGCGTATCCCTTCAGACTTTACCAAAAAAAAAAGTACCTGGATCAGAATTGAAATTTTCCCGTGTTTATTGGATGGACCACCTCTAATGTCTAGAGGGCATTCCCGAGCCAATGCTTCTAGTTCATTTTGCTCCTCTTCTCTGACAACAATGTTTTCGAACTCAGATGAATGTGCAACCATGTCAATAACCTAGATGGCAAGTAGACAAGTCCCAATCAGACCAAATAACTAAGGAGATCTAACAAAAGAACCCACTGCTATATTAATGTACATACAAAATCACCTAATTGACCATGGTCTAACACAACTGAGTTTATAAAAATGAACTTGATAAATACTAACTCTTTTTTGTTTTGTTTTGAGAAGGAATTTTTTTCTTAATGCAAGAGGAGGACAAGCTGTCCTCCTAAACAACAATTACAAACTAGTCCAATTCCTTTGCAAAATAGTCGAAGGTTGGCCTACAAAAGCTGCTCCAATGGATTTTGTCCACAAGGAAGCACGAAAAGTAACTCACTCCGAATAGTCCACAAGTAAGAAAAGTAACTCCAAATTTAAATTGGGTGACAGAACACAAGAAGTACTTAGAGGAAGTTATGAAATTTTGTTCAAGTCAAATATACCAAAGTACCGCCATCAATGCATTTTTCCAACACCTTCTCCTTATCCACCCGAAAAGACATATACTTTTTTAGATAAGAAAAGACATATACTTAAGTTGCAAGAAGCCTACAAAAGATGCCGGTGTTCACCCATTAGACCAAAGAGCATGGTCCATAGAATTCGTGCAAAATCACAATGCAGGAAAAGATGAGATGCGCTCTCTCCACCAGCCCTATACACCACACAAAATATTCAGAGAAAGGGCCATGTGTGTTCTCCTCCGCTCTTTGTAACATATTAATAATGTCAAGCCTTCCCAAACACATAGTCCACACAAAAGCTCTTACCTTATAGGGTACCTTTGCTTTCCATACTAAGTTAGCTATTGGAGACAAAGGGAACTTTGTAATAAGGAACAACTTGGCCAAAAACACATCAGTGTTGTCACCCAACCATCCTGATTGCCTGAAAGTGCACGTCACTGAGAGCATTTAAAAAAAGAAGTGAGCTTGTACATCTCTCGCGGATTGCACCACAAATCTAGATCCCATGAGCCATCTCCCAAACAGAAATGTGACACAAAATCCGCATGAAGGGTTGATAACCAAAACAATACGAGGACAACTCATGCACAAAGCATGATCTCCTAATCATATATCCTCCCAAAATCTTATACGCGCCCCGTTACCCAACTTATATCTCCTAAAATCTTATACGTGCCCCGTCACCCAACTATTACTTCAGCAGTGGAAAATAAATAAAGACAACAGGGGAACAAATTTCCACAGACAATGATGTGTGAGACTCACTGCAGTGGCCACATGCCACGCTATCTTCAAGCCCATAGTTGCTTCAAATCACCCGAAGCCAAAGAATATCATGTTCCTATGGGAAACGCCACAACCATTTCACATCATTATCTTCATAACTAACGGGATAAATCCTAAATACCCTTCAAAATTCCATCTGCAATGCACATGACTTATTAAGCCGTGCAAACGTGAGGAATAAAGAGGATTCAAAATCTTCATCTGAACCTTGGTACTATGTGACCACCAACATTATGTTAGCTCATCATATACAAAATGCCCACATAGTACAAAAAAAATTGAAACACTTTCCTTTATAAATAAGTACAAATAATAGTTTGCATATTCATGTAATTGAAATTCACAAATTTAAGTTGATAACTTAAAAACAGGCAAACACACACACAATCAAACAACCTATGGTCAAAGAAGGCAACATGTCAGTATATAGAGCTTAAACATAATAATTTAACCACAAGAGTCATGACAACAATTACCTCACTGTCACTCATATGACGTTTCAACATTTCGTTATAAGTTTCAACACTGGAATATTGTATATAGAAATGGCTAGCAATACGTCCAAGTTCAGTGCAGTAAAAGTTGCCACTCTTCTCATCAAAGCGCATCATTTTAGCTTTATCAAGCGCACGGGCCGCGTCCGTTATGAGAGCTCTTTGCTTCAACACCAGAGAGGGGTCTGCAACCACCTGTAGATACAAATTAAATCCATCACCCTTAATATTTCTGCTTGAACCCAAAAACAGCTTGTATTAAAATGCAAATTCGTGAAATAGAGAGGGCCAAACAATTGCCGCCCAAATGAAAGCCATCACATTAGTAACATGGTCAAACTACTCACTCGGTCCAAATATATTTTCGATTGTCAGATCAATTTTAATCAAGTATCAAGTCGACAATTGATGTTCATCGGAAGGAGTAGCTACCTATTCAGACAAAGTTGAAAAAAAGAAATTCATGAACGAAAGTATCACATGCCAGAACAGTAGTTCCACGATAATCTAAAACCATCCCCTAAAAAAAGAAGAAGAACAGAATCTCAAACCAGCTCTGAGTTAACAGCACGACATAAGTCAGTGCAATGACTCAGAACAACTTTTGTGAATGAAGGAGCTTTAGTCATCTTAGAAGGGGCAGAAGACCTGAAGTTGGCAGCTCAATTGCAAGAGAACCAATGCTACCTTTTGAAGAGAGTAAACCAAAACAAGAAAAGCACCTTCAAGTATGATAAGAAAGATATATATTGAGTTACGAACGAAGATTGATGGCAACATGAATTCATGAAATAATTAAGCATAAATACTATTTCAAGATATGTCTATTAAATTCAAACCATACCTCATCCCAGCCAATACCATATGCCAATGGATTCATCTTCATCCTTATGAATAAGTAAGTGTAACCAAGCCATGCACAGGCCTCTTTCACATTTGTTACAGTTCCAAGAGCAACCTCAGCATTCAAATTATCTTTCAAGGAATTAATAAACTGCATCAAGAAAGAAAGAACAAGAATTGCTCAAGGAAAATGTGTGAAAATTTTCTGCTCATAGGAAATGAGAATTTTACCATGAAAGACAATTCCATCAAGTAGGAAACCAAGCATTTCTACACTAGGTGTCACAAGCCCACCACGAAATTCACCTACTTTATCAGTGGTTAAGACCCGTAACCGAATAAGCATTATAAAACACCTTTTATAGCATTCACAAGTGCAGTTTTTAGATGGGAATAGACTACAAAAATAATCAAGGTCAAAACGGACAAATTTCAGCAAAAGGGACAAATTCTAGATAACTTCACCACCAGAAACGATGGGTCTTCAGAATCAAACTAATGCTAACTTAACCTAGTTTTCCATTGTAACTTTTCGATCGCTAAACACTGTGAGCACTTAAGACACATTCTGTGTCAGACAAAAGGTGATCAAAGAGCATAATGCAACCCCCATGAACCCCCAGAGAACTGCACTGTCACGATGTCGTCTTGGAATCGCCGAAAGTAAACAGGCTTACCATGAATTTGCCATGTCAATGAGGCTGTGGATCCATATGGCCCAGCCGTCAAGGTTGTAGTTCTACTGAATTTCTACCCGCAATTATGTCACAAATTTCTTTATTTCTCTAAAACTTGATTTTATTGAGTATCACTACAATTTCCCTTCTCTTATAGGTCAACTTCCGCACATTTTTTCTCTTTATCATGTTCGACAGAACACAACATAACCCAAACAGAGAACATTGAAGTAAAACTGTATGATCAGAAGAAGATCCATAGTCTCTTCTGCTATGCAGCCACGGAGGATGGCCAAATTAAAAATATCTTCAAAGAATATCTTAAGTAACCGCCAAGCAAAGAAGCAGACCATAAGAGGGCCTTTGACTTTCAACCTCCATTTAGGAAGCCAAAGCCACTGCTTGCTTGCAACCATCCCATAAAACACTTCATATCAAGCATCCTAATTATAAAATGAGCCAAATCACCATCGTGTAGACTTCCAACTTAACATCTTTCAAATGGGCAACTAATGATCTATCCTCATCTGCGTCCCAGTCATTAGGAATAAGGTGAAGCTACTTTTGAGACTTCAAAGTTTCAGCTAATAGTTTATCTGTCACCCTTCACTTATCAGTCCTGAAATTATCTACACCAGACATACCATTGTCGTTTCACAACCACCAATAATTATTTCTACGAATCACGACAGCAGCAACCCAGTGTATTCCCCGATCTGGGGGATCAAGTGTACTCAACCATTCAGCTCAATCAAAATAGACAGGTTATTTCCTAGAGAGACCCTGGAAACATTGCTGCATTGGTCTTTGACGTCCAGCAGCACAAAACAGAAGCACTGGAAGTTTTTTGAGCCATTTTGATTTAATCCATATCAATCAGAAGCTGAAAGATAATAACTAAGGGTGTTTGGAAACTCAAAAAGAACCCTTCCATGGATTTCGTTTACGTTACATATGTTTGTTTCCTCAATCCTAAAAAAATGTAAGCTATTGCATTACAGAGCGGAACTTATTACATTACATTGTTACCTCTCCTGTGACTCTTGTAACAGTTACTTCACTCCCCTTTATCTCTCCTCATCTCCCTTTCCCCCACAAACCCTCTCCTCATCTGCCTTTTCCACTTCTTCTCCACTTCTCTCCTTTATCCTCTCCGCCGCCAAGCCAGCACCCCAAACCACCACAGACTAGCGTTGCTTGAAGAACCGTGGTGGCGCCACATCCTACACCGAGATCTTAACCACCCCTAGCGTCCACTAATATCGACCGAGCTCGCCGTCGATCTACACTCCAACAAGTCGCCACCACTCTAACCCCCTTAGTTCGCCACCATTGCTCTATTCTCCTCAGGTCGTCATCACCGCTAATAAACTCTCTCTCTCTCCTCTCCAACTTTCCCCCAACCTAAGCCACCATAATAGGCTCCCACCTCTGCATAAGTACAGAAATTCGACCTCGTCATCTGCGTGGGGTCTGACGTCCGCATCGAATTTTTGGTGGTTGTCTCAATCATCACAAACCCGGGAAGTGTGTTCTTTTCTGTGAAATTCCGTTTGCGTTACATGTTCTAAACGAAACATTATACAAAAATAAATCCATATACCATTACACCCTTTATCTGTTCTGATCCCGATAACATTACAATTTATTGAACCGAACAACCCCTAAATCTTTAAACTTCACCACCAATTGACGGAGAAACAGAGCTCAAAATGAAAGAGAAAATACCGGACTATCATTTTATACAAAGCCATCATCAACCTTAAGTAAAAAAACACGAGACACCGCAACCCAACACATTCAAGAGCTCATTTACAAGCAACCATAAAAGAGAACAAATAATGACATCCCAATTCCTTAGGCATGTCAACCATCCATAACCTCTCCAAAAAGCATGAGAACCACCCATGTTTGCTTAGAAAAGAAAAGAAACTCCCACACCAACAAAAAAGGTAGATTATTCATAAGAAACATAAAAAATTACCTGACTTTCAATTGGGAGCTGGCTAGTAAGAAGCCGTAAATAATGGGCTAATTTGTCATGAGATGTAATAATTATGCCTTCACCGCTTTTGTCGAACTGAGGTCTTCCCGCACGTCCAAAGATCTTTAGTACAGTATGAAAGGTAATATTAGGAAAGTAACATATAGAAAATAAGAAAAATAAAAGAGAAAGATAGGAAATTTAACAGAACCATTCAAATGGCCTGATAAAAGTGATTCACCTGCATAACATCAAGCATGCCCAAGTCTCGCCAGCCACCAGCCTTCGGATCATATATCTGTGTTCCCTGGTTAACCAAAGGAAAGTATGCTTGCTTGAGACTAAAATCGGAAAGTAGAGAAAAGAATTTAAAGAAGCAACTCCATCAACTTGGCTTCCTCTTCCCAATCCAAGAAAGTAGACAATGAGAATAAAAAGGAGGTCAAGTGCCAAACTATTTCAAGAACATCTCTGAAAGATACCACAGCGACCATATAAATCATTTAACAATATGACCCATGCATCTCTTTCAATTTGCATCAAATACATGTAGGCAGCAAACACTTGTGTGCAACCAGCCTTGATAAGAGCAACCCGTACAACATCTTAACTGTAAAAAGGAGAATGAATCCCCACCAAGCTACCAGTTTTTTAGGAGGTATGTGAATAAGAATTGAGAAAGTCAACTTAATATCTCTATTTAACAAGTCGGTTGCTCAGCAGAGGAAATCATTTCTTAGGAGAGTGAAGTGGAAAAAAAACACAAACTAGTGAGGAATATTTCTGACCTCATAGTAGAAATATTACACATTTCTTATTAAATTGATATTGTTGAAGCACTTCTCATTTGTTTGTTCTTAGTTTTATCAAAAAATTGCCAAGTCAATCCCTCGCGGGCTATATCTCCAAAGTCCGTAAGGATCAAAGAGAATGACAGAACAAAAACAACAGGTCTAAATTCAAAGGCATAACATATCACAACTATGACCCCAGTTGATCATAAAAACAACTACCTAAAGCTTACCTAATGCAATGTGAACCTCTACCATTTCTCAGTGGCATAAAGCACTCACAGTTTGAACAAATTAATTTTTCTATATTCCACAATCCACGATAAATGCTACTACATCCCACTCAGAAATTTGATCACAGTAAACATTTCCTTAAAGGCTTCGATTAAAATTTTGTAACCTAAAGATCTGATACTATCACTTTCTTAGAGAACCATGAGCAAAACAAAGTTGTGCGCCACAGAGCCAAACCTACCAGTCCAGGAACAAGTGAATAACACACACGTACAGTGGTACTGCTTTTTTTTATAGATAGGGTATCTAGGCTTTGCCTAACTAATCCCAAGGGCCCTGTAGTTAACGACCGGTAAAACCTCCAGTGGCCCTGAGGGGACTCGAACTTGGGACCTCTGGAATAAATCTCAGAGGTCTTGCCAATTGAGTTACCCACTCAGGGTTCATACAGTGGTACTGCTCAAATAATGAATAAGGGCATCAAGCAGCAACAATGTACAACTATGCCCAACTTTGGGTGGAGAGAAGGGCAGGCACTACTACATCAATAACTACATCAATAACATGAATCACTAGAAGCCATCATATTTAATTACACATAGCAAAAATGAGATCCAAGAAATAATTGGGACATTAGGACCTAAGAAAATCCTGTTTAGAAACAAAAATATAATAGTTGCAGATTAGACCAATTCCTCTACAGAAGTCAAAGATTGGCCGACAAAAGCACAGATTTTGTCCATGGAAAAGACCTAATACAAACCTTTATGACAACCGTATGTGCAGGTAAGTTGACCCCCCATGCCAAAGTCGCCGTGCAAACTAGTACCTGGAGACCACTTGAATATTAACAAGATAAACAAGATAACTACAAGGCTAAACAAAGCAAATAATGAAATAATTTACCTTTAAAATACCCTCAGAAAAAAGTCTCTCAGTCAGACCTCTATCAGCACGTAACATTCCAGCATGATGAATACCAAGGCCATAATCAAAAAGTCCACTTAATTCCTTGTTTCTAGACTTCATTGCTTCCCTCTGAGATGCATAAACATATGTGCGCACCAGGGCCCAAGAAAAAAAACAATAGCAGGGGACATAAACCAGTGAGCAAATTTTGATTTATAAATAGGACAACAAAGTACAGATAATACTTGCCTTATAAAGTTGAAACTGGGGATGAGTCTCATTCTGGAAAAGTTCCACATTGTTGTCCTCACGGGCAAGCTCAACCTATGGAGGACATCGGAGGGAAAGAAAAACAAAAAAAATCACTGTTGTCCTCGCCTTTGCAGACAAAAAAAAACTACGAGACTTCAAAAGACGTAAAATCAGAAGAAGCATTTTGCGCACGATATTCACCTTCCGATCTCTTTTCATATTAAAAACAAACCAAACTTGGAACTTTATGACAATGACATGACACGATCAATTAGACAAACTTTTCACTAGCATTAACAAGAAGACTAATTGACTCCACAAATCCACCATGCTATTTTACTTCGGATCCTTATTTCACACCAGTTTGGCAGGTTTCGTCAATGAGGGATTTTAATTGGTACATGAAAAGAAGAGGTACAGTATCATCTTACACCCTTCTCTGCAATGAAAATAATGGCTAGATGCAGCTCGGCTTACGAACTTAAGGTCCAATTGGTGTATTAGCAATTGCAGGATTTTCTTTCATCCCCATGCCATGGTTAGAGATTGCGATGCCTAGTATCGCTGTCTTTGAATGTTTGTCATTGGTCATCTAAGAGGTCCCTTTCCAAATGTGATTGAATAGAACAATCATAATTCAGTCAAAAGCAGGGCATTCGTGTGGGCATACAAACATCCAGTCTGTTTCCACCAACAAATGCAGTTTTAATACAGTTTTTATTTTCAAGTGATCATTCTTTTCTTTTCTTTTTGATAGGAATAAATTGTATTAATAGAAGAGGACAAGCTGTCCTCAAAGAGAGTAGTTACAAACTAGACCAATCCCTTTGCAATATACTCAAAGGTGTGTCTAAAAAAGCCCCAACAGAATTTTCCATAGGGAACCAAGAAAAGTAACTCGATCCCAAAGTATGTCCGGAGAAGAAGTAGAGCACACAAAAGTAGAAGATGCCTAATGATTTTGCAAGTACTCATTCTTTCCCACTAACATATTCTTTAACCGATTTGAAAATAACACTAACAGAGAAAAGGCATTCTCTGTGGATGGACACAAACACAAGAAACTTTAAAATTGAGCACTTATATTCCCGCATCATCTTCCTGCACATTCAGAACACCAACACAGACAAGCCATTCCTATGGAAGGACACAAACACAAGAATTGTTCTGCTCATCAATACCATCACAATCCACTGTTATTGAACAGATAATGAATCAAGTGAAAAGAATCCAACGAAGCCAGCTCTATCTAGAATAAGTAAAACATAAAGAACACAAAGACCATTTGAAAAGATAACATACACAAGCTACATTGTGTACTATAAAAAGATTAAAAAAAAAAAAA
>ONZK01001941.1:61447-73289 GCA_900322385.1 Pharnaceum exiguum | reverse complement strand
CTGTTGGGGAACTTTGGGGTAGAAGCTCGAAGGCTCTACTATATTACAAACCCATTTCTATTATTATATTGCATTATTATTATGTTTTATCCAGGGTACCCATCGGGGTGTTACAATAAGAGTCGTTGTTACCTTTGCGTACAATAGAGAATAATCAGTAGTATCTACGGTATAACGATCAGTTTTCGATTACAATCCTCTCTCACAATGTTGCCTATAAATAGCAGGCAATTGCAATGTATACAATTCGCACCGCAGTCGAGTAACCTCTCGCTTATTCGTTTGCACTTCTTATCTACTATATTTTCACACGTTATCAATACGACTAGCTTTAGAAGAAATGCTTGGAATTGCTAAAAGAGAATTTGAGCTCTTTGATGTTGCTGGGAGTCGTTACCTCGAGTGGAAGGTGGATGATGTAGCCCATTTGAGGCAAATGGACTGGACCACACAATAGTGGCAGGCAAGCCACAGTGCAAGAAAAGGATACGGCGAATGTGTTTATTCGCCACCACTTGCAGGAAAGCCTAAAAAGGAAGTACCTATTGGTGGAAAATGCAGCGGAACTCTGAAAGCACCTTGAGGAGAGGTATGGAAACCTCAGCAACATCCTACTCCCGAGGACCAAGTATGACTGGAATAACCTCAGGTTCCAAGATTTCATTTCGGTGAATGAGTATAATTTAGCTATCTTCCGCATAACATCCTAATTAAAGTTATGTGGACAGGATGTCCCTAATACAGATATGTTGGAGAAAACTCTCTCTACAATGCATCCAACAAACTACACACTGATAGAGCAATACTAAAGTAAATCTAAGGAGTACTCAAGAGTGTGGGTGAATTGAGGACTGAAAATCTATACCCGATTTTTCAACAGTTGTAGCAAAACACAATATTGTGTTCTTGCGCAACAGCAAACTGTGTGCGTTTTTCCAGAAAACTCAAACGACTGAACCAATATACGAAAACAACAAGAACAACAACACCAAGGGTTTATAGAGGAAAACCCAAACTAGGGAAAAAAAACGTCTGAATCCACTAAACTCACGCCTCAAAAGAGACAACCTTTACAATCACAAGTAGATCACACTTCTACTAGCTAATTGTAAAACACGACTTGTGTTCTACTCTAAGAACCAAGCCACCTAGTCTAAACTATAGACTAAGATTAATAAGATGAAAGAATATTGTGTTTATCTAACAATTGCTTCTGAATAAGTAGCCAAGGTACATGAAACCCTATGAGCAGTTTTGTGGAAGAACTTATTTTGACAGTATGTGTTTATTGCGTGTAAGCCCACAAAACAAAAGTATTCACTTTTCATGTCATATATACAGCGTCATAAAATAAAGCCTAATAGGTTTTGTAAAAGATTTTATTTAACAAAATCTAATTTGTTAATGTCACATATCCCGTGAAAAAATCTTTTACTGAAACATTTCTTTTACTTAGTCAAAGATTGGAAAAGAAAGATTACTAAGTGATAAGAACTTAGAAGAGTTTTAAAGAGAGAAATAAGGAAAGAAAAAGGCTTAGTACAAATTTTTTTCTCTTCTAATGAAATTAAAAATATTTATTTATATAAAAAGAAATCAGTAACTTTTATATTCAAGAAATAAAAAGATTAATGATATTTATAAGATATGCCATGTACGTATATCACATTTATACTTACAAAACTAAAACCAAAAAGCTGCTGGAAAACGTTTAACAAAACAGTGACTAATTATGTTATAAGAAAACACAGGCCTGTGTTGTCCGACTAATTGTTTAACAGTTTAAGCAGATCAGTTTTAGTACTTCCACAATCACGCTCTTAAGAATCTAATAAAAGTACATATAGTAACTGATCATACATACATCCGATTCCATTTCATTGCCAGCCTTGCTTAGTACGTACCATAGTAATTCTTCAAAGAACTTTGGCGTCATCATCAAAATCCGAGGGACTCCAACTAATATTGTCTTAGTGGGTGCACCAAATACTCACATCTGATTGTAGTCCTGTTACTCGTTGAACACAACCGGGAGTTATTGTAAAGAAACCATGATGTGCGGCCCGCTAGCAGGGCTGCACCCCTTCCAGGTGAAGCACATGTAGTGCAGATGAATGGTTTTAGGCCCCAGCGAGGGCAATACCATGCTGGTGGTAAAAGCCAAGGCAAGCCAAATGGAAATCAGAAAATGCCATATTTCAAGGGAAGTGGTAATGGAAAGGGCAAAGCCCCTGTGAAGAATAATAAACCCAAGGGAAAGCCTAAAGGTGATTGTTTAGTGTGGCATCGCAGGACACTATGCAAATGAGTGTCGTAAAGCTAAACATTTGGTTGAGTTGTACCAAGTTGCCAACAAGGGTAAAGGAAAAATGGCTGAAATTAACTATGTTGATGATACCACCACTACAGTCCCTCTGAGTATCTCTGACTACTCTCTGAACAATATCGAGGAGGATTTTGGCCCAATGAACTAGAATTGTATAAAACATGTATTTCCCTATTTCTGCATTTCAATATTCAAGTCCATATTTCTGTAATTTTCAACTCCTGCAAGCAATGAATAAGATTTTAATTTGCAATCAACCACAAATCAAAGAACAATGTTTAGTGGATAGTGCTTCTACACATACTATCCTGACAAACAAAGTTTATTTTTCCCATCTAGCATTGGTTGAGGCTAATGTAAGCACCATATCTGGTGATGCTCAACTAAGTGAGGAATCAGGAAAAGAAACTGTTGTGCTCCCAAAAAGGATAAGGTTGATTATAAAAGATGCATTATGTTCGAGTAAATCTCGAAGAAACTTGTTAAGTTTCAAAGACTTGCGTCAAAATGGATTTCATATGGAAACCATGACTGAGGAACAAAAGGAATATCTATGCCCTACACCATATGAATCTGGCAAAAAATGTGTCTTAGAGAAAATGCCATCATATTCCTCAGGATTGTATTATACATACATCATTCCAATCGAAACCAATATTGTGTCTAACCAGAAGGTAGACAACAGAAAGTGATGTCTCTGTGGCAGGATCGGTTAGTTCATCCTGGCACAAGTATGATGCTTAAAATTATTAAAAGCTCTTGTGGACACCCATTGAAAAATGTCAGGGTGCCCCGGTTTGGTCAAGTCCCTTGTGCCACTTGTTCACTTGGAAAATTGATAATAAGACCATCAAAGAATAAATTGAAAGATGAGTCTCCTGCATTCTTGGAGAGAATCCAAGGGGATATTTGTGGCCCAATTAACCCAACGTGCGGACCACTTAGATATTTTATGCTGTTGCTTGATGCATTAACACGTTGGTCGCATGTAAGTTTATTGTCGACAAGAAATATCGCATTTGCTAAACTTCTTGCTCAAATAGTAAGATTAAGGGCACAATTTTCAGATAATCCTATCAAGAAAATAAGACTTGATAATGTAGTTGAGTTTACATCCCAAACATTTAATGATTATTGTAGGCAATTAGGATAGAAGTAGAACATCCCGTGGCTCATTTCCACACTCAAAATGGTCTAACTGAATCATTGATAAAAGATTATAGCTGATTGCTAGACCATTGTTGATGAAATCAAAATTGTCGTCATCTGCTTGGGGACATGCTATATTGCATGCTGCAGCATTGGTAAGATTAAGACCAGCAACATATCATGAGCTATCCCCCTTACAATTGGTATGTGGAAAAGAACCAAGTATAGCTCATTTGAGAACCTTTGATTGTGCAGTTTATATTATTCCCATTACTCCACCAATTCGGACGAAGATGGGCCCTCAAAGAAGGGTTGAGAATCTATGTTGGTTTTGAATTTAATTTTGAAATATATTGAACCAACCACGGGTGATCTTTTTAGAGCCCGCTTTGCTGATTGTCATTTTGACGAGTCATTATTCCCAACCTTAGTGAGAGGATCAGGCCCATCCAAATCTGAAATAAGTTGGGATGCTAAAGCATTATCTTATCTCGATCTAAGATCAAGCCTTTGTGAACAAGAAGTTCAGAAAATAATTCATTTACAAAATATAGAAAATCAGTTGCCCGATGCATTCACTAATTCAAAGAAAGTGACAAAGTCACATATTCCGGCAGCAAATGCTCCTACAAGGATTGAAGTTCCAATAGACAACCCTGATAAAATTATCCATGCATCCGAATCTACAACTCGGAGAAAACGTGAAATCAAGGAAAATCAGAAAGTTAGAAAGTGAAATTGTGAAAACTGATAGTACGTACTCCCAGTGAGGGGGAGATACAAAATCAGCACAGAGGCAATGTCATTAATGTTGAAACTGAATCCCCAAAGAAGGGATGTATCCCAGACAATGATAAAAATATTGAGATTTCAATAAACTATATCTATATTGGAATACAATACTGTAGAAACGAGACAGAACTTGATGACATATTTGCATCCTCTGTTGCCACAGAAATAATCAATGGTGATGACACTGAACCAACATCCGTCGAAGAGTGTCGACGTAGAAATGACTGGCCTAAGTGGAAAGAGGCAATCCAGGCATAATTAAAAATCTCTTGAAAACGAGATGTTTTTGAACCAGTGGTTCCAACTTCTAAATGGGTTAAGCCTGTTGGTAACAAATGGGTATTTGTGCTAAAGGGTAATAAAAGTAACGAATTTGTGAGATACAAAGCAAGGCTTGTAGCCCAAGACTTCTCCCAAAAACCAGGAATCGATTACGAGGAGACATACTCTCCAGTTGTGGACGCAACAACATTGAGATTTTTAATTGGCATGACTGGTCTTTGAAGGATTGAAAATGCGCCTCATGGATGTCATGACTGCATATTTGTATGGGACACTGGACATTAACATCTACATGAAAGTTCCTGAAGGACTCAGTTTACATGACAAACTTGGATCAAAGCCTCCGGGCATATTTTCAGTTAAACTCAGAAAATCGTTATACGGACTTAAACAATCCGAAAGAATGTGGTATAATCGATTAAGTGAATAACTCCTTAAGGAAGGTTATAAGAATGATCAAATTAGTCCATGTGTCTTCATAGAGATCTCGTTCTGGATTTGCTATAATTGCAGTCTATGTTGATGATTTGAATATCATTGGAACATCTGAAGAGATCGAGAAAACCGCAAAGTACTTGACTAGTGAGTTGAGATGAAAGATCTTGGAAAGACTAAGTTGTCTAGGTTTGCAAATTGAGCACCTAAAGAATGGGATATTCATTCACCAATCACAATACAGTGAAAGAGTTTTAAAGAGATTCTACATGGACAATCACATCCAATGGGCTCTCTAATGGTCGTTAGACAGCTCAAACCTGAGTTAGATCAATTTTGACCCGCTAAAGAAGATGAGGAGATACTTGGTGTAGAGGTATCATACTTGAGTGCAACTTGAGCTTTAATGTATTTAGCAAACAACACCAGACCAGATATTGAATTCGCGGTCAACTTACTGGCAAGGCATAACAATATCCCCACCAAGAGACACTGGTAAGGAGTTAAACACTTGTTTCATTATCTACGAGGAACAACTAATCTAGCTAGGACTGTTCTTTCAAAAGGATGAAGAAAGTGTCCTAGATGGCTACGCAGATGCTGGATATTTATCTGATCCTGCAAAGGCAAAAACTCAAACTGGATATGTGTTTACCTATGGTGGCACGACAATCTCTTGAAAATCCACAAAGCAGACTGTAAACGCCACATCATCAAATCATACAGAGTTAGTTGCTCTTTATGAAGCTGGGAGAGAATGCGTAAACAACACATCTACATAGAGTGCGGAATAAAGTCAATAGAGGGACAACCTACAATAATTGGTGAAGACAACACAGCTTGCATCGCCCAAATCAAAGATGGCTACATAAAGGGAGATCGAACAAAGCATATCGATCCCAAGTTTTTCTCCACACATGACTTAGAGAAGAAAGGAAAAGTTATTATCCAACAAATCACATCTAGTGAAAATCCTGCTAATTTGTTCACTAAATCATTATCACACAAGAAGTTGAAGGAGCTCTTACACAAGATTGGTATGAGGCACCATCGAGACTTATGCTAAGATCAGGGGGAGCGTTATATTCACTGTACTCTTTTTTCCTTCGATCAAGTTTTTATCCCACTGGGTTTTTCTTGACAAGGTTTTAACGAGGCAGTTCTCCAAAGTATATAACACATAACCAATTTTGGCAGCCATTAAAGGGGGAGTGTTGAAAGTCAATGCACAAACATGTGAATATCTGCATATGTGAAAGACAACATACTAAAACAAGTCTCTGCAAGAGTTACTGTTACCTTTGCGTACAATAGAGAATAAACTCTAGTATGTACAGTATGACGATCAGTTTTCGATTACAGTCCTCTCTCACAATGTTGCCTATAAAAAGCAGGCAATTGCAATGTAAAGAATTCGCACCACAATCGAGTAACCTTTATCTTTTTCGTTTGCACTTCTTCTCTACTATATTTTCACAAGGAGTTACTTTTCTTTTTTTCTAAGTGAAGCATATTACACATTACGGCGACGGAAGGATATGGGCTTCGTTTGGTCTGCTGTTTAGTTAACTTAAGATTTAGAGTTTTTTGCTAGGAACCCCCTTATAAAAGCCCAGCTTTGTGAGGAACCCCCTTATAATTTTTTCTTTATCAGGAACCCCCTTTTAAATAATGTTCTATTGTTCAAACACCCCCATTTTTCAATTTCAAGCATAAGGCTTAAAAATATGACCATATTGCCCTTATTGTGTATATTTCGACTTAAACACTAAACAAGGTCACGGGATAATAAAAAAAACATAACACAATTTCTTTTATTCTTAAAATAAAGACGACAAAGATCGATATGATGGTAGTGACTACTAGTGACAGTCAAGCATTTGCGTCAAATGGGCATTTACATCAAATGGGGAGCACATGAAACCATTCATCACCCAAGCTTTTACCAGTACACTGCAATCAGTTTCCACAATCACATTTGTCCATCTGTTATCCTTTGCTCATATAAACGCTGGTGAAGAAAAATAGTATCAACGACATACTCTTTAATTTTCATCCCCCAAGCCAAAGATTGTTTACAATTGTTAACCAGTTTCAACTTATACAACTTATAAAGATCAACCTTAAATAACCGTTTAGGTAACATACATAACGAAATCAATTGTTTTGTAAAAAATAATAATGAACACCAATCATATGCATACAGGCGACTCGTTCGGCGACCAACTGCCCTTCAACTACCGACTACCGCGTTGTCCCTGGTGCTAGTGTGCTCCTTGTATTGTTTGACAGGTCGATCTAAATGGGGCAGGGATGGGATACTGGAAAGGCGAGACAACTAGGGCATCGAAAAGCGGTAGGGGGGACGAGGGGGGAGACCGAGTGGGGAGGGGGAAGAAATGACGGGAGGGGGACGAGCGGTGTGTTGACGACTGACTTGTTCAAGGTAATATATGTCCAAATATACACATAAGGGCAATACGGTCATATTTTCAAGCCTAATGCTTGAAATTGAAAAATAGGGGTGTTTGAACAATAGAACAATATTTAAAAGGGGTTCCTGATAAAGAAATTTTTATAAGGGGGTTTCTCACAAAACCAGGTTTTTATAGGGGGTTCCTGACAATTAACTCAACAAAATTTAACCAGAGTTATACCCGGCATTTAGACCGGATTACCTACCGGGTATTATCGTAGTAGCATTACTGCTTGTTTTCTTTCCCCACATTCCTTTCCGTTCTCCTGCCCGTGTCTCCCTCTCCCCTCATTTCTTCAATTTTATTCTTCTTCCTCACCCAGACCACTCCACTCTCTCTCTTACCCTCCCTCACTCGACACAACCACTCACCCTCCACTATCTCTCTCCTTGTGTCGGACCACCACCGCGGGGCAGCTACACCAACAGACGAGCCGCGCCCATTTTCCCTTCTTTTTTTTTTCGTTTCGTTTCGATTTGCTCGGCTCCACCACCGTCGCCGCCAGCCTTGCCACCACATACCCATCTCAAACTGAGTCCCACTTTAGCCCAAGTGTATTCATTACACTCTCTTTGTAAAGTTTCTTGAACCCTAACTATCCCACTCTCTAAATTTTTATAATTTTTGTCTGTTTTATATTTATAATTCGTTTTTCTTTTTTTTTATATGTTGTTTTGACGAGATTTTGATGGTGGATAGTTGTATATGTTGAATGGAGCCAAGTTCTTCATTTAGTATTTATTTTTATGCGAAAATTAATTATTTTTATTTAAATGCGAAAATCGTTTTTAATAGATTTTATATATTCGAATTGGCTTTTGTTTCTAAATTCTGGAGGTTCATATGTATGGTTCTGTTGAGCCGTCGATCACACAACAAATGATTAATATATTTTTCACTAACTATTGAGTCATTTATTTAATTTTTAGGCTTGAAAGGTTAGGCTTTTTTGTCTTCCTTCCTAATTCACTATATGCTCCCTCTATGCAGTTTTAAAGGCCTTGTTGATACAGGGAGGCCATTTTGTTTACCTGCTTGGACGATCTTATCGATGCATGAAAGGCCTTGCGGATTTAATATCTCAAATACCAACTGATTTATTTTGTACTGTTTGCAGTACGCTCGCTGTTTTGTTGGATGTGAAATGACGTCATCTATATTTGGAGGGTGCGTGTTTACTTGGAAAGTCGCTTATGTGTTCTCTCATCTGAATATTGTAGGTACTGAATAACTTAGTTCGCTTCCAGTAGAGGATCTTATAGGCATTTGTTTGCAAAAATTCTGTCAGTTGAGTTCGAGCATAAATAATGGGATACATATGTGATTTTTGTGGGGAGCAAAGGTCAATGGTCTATTGCCGGTCTGATGCTGCGTGTTTGTGCTTGTCATGTGATCGAAATGTTCATTCTGCAAATGCTCTCTCGCGGCGCCACACTCGGACCCTTGCCTGTGAGAGGTGTAACTGCCAACCTGCCAGCGTAAGATGTATCGATGAGGGGGTTTCCCTTTGCCAGAACTGTAACCTTGTGGGGCATGATGGGTCCGTGGCTCCTTCAACACACAAAAGGCAAAGTATAAGCTATTACTCTGGTTGCCCCTCTGCTGCAGAGCTCTCCAAGATCTGGTCATTTATATCGGATATTCCTCTCACTTCATCGGAAGACTCTCCTTGCCAAGAGGGCTTAGGACAACTAAGTATTGCAGAGAGCAGGGGAAAGAACTGCTTTGATCCTGCTGGTAAAGACAGACTAGATGCTGGAGATGTGGTTGCTGCAAATGATTTACAGAATGTTGATAAGGTCTCTGTTTGGTGTGGGTCTCCGTCGATTCCTGAGTTCGTTACAAATGACTGCCCTGAGCATCTTGTATGTTCGAAATCCTCCAAGGTAACACTTCAACATTTTTTGATATTGAATGGAAACTTTTGGTGAATTCTTCTGGAATCATATAGAAAATCCATCCTATCAGTCATCTGTGCTGTGTTCTGTAAAATAGAATTATAGTTGAAACTTTTTTTCTTCAGGGGCTTTTTTTTTAAAATAAAATCTGACAACAGACTTTTTTATCTGATAATCTGTGGCGCTCTTAATGAGTATGATATTGAATCCAGGTCTATGTAAGAGGAGGAGAGAGAGAGCCACTTTTCTCCCTCTTGGTATTGCAGCCTACTAGTTCATTACCCACGCTAAATGCGTGGGTGAGATAATTTTTTTAACCTGTATATATATGAAATAATATACAATAGATGTTTAAATAAACCACATAAGTTTCGACATAAATATTGAACAGTCCAATAATGAACATAAAAAAAGGCGGCCCAGTCCAATATTGAAACCTAAGCCCTATTTTGACATAAATGAGAAAAACCAATGTTATTAAAAATTGATATCAAGTTTTAGTCTCAAGTAATGAACATTAAACTCTATGAAAGACATTTGAAACTTTTAAAATGGATACCCTTGTACTGAAATTAACTTAGAGATGAATTCATAATTTTTTAAACCATATCTTTTAAATATTCTGTAAATGCAAAAAAGAAACCAAGAAGCGTATATAAAATAATTTGGATTAACTCAAATGCTCTACAACATACTCCGTTGATATCATTTCTTGCTACAAAAGCCACCAACTTGCTAATGTCTTTTGTATTACAAGTCTTGCACTTAAAAAATTTCTAATAAATTTGTCCTTGCTAGCCCAAAGCTTATTATCTATCTTTCGATCAATGAGCCCTCCATTGTATGCATCCTGTGCCCATCACTTCTTTTAAAAAAAGAAGTCAAGGCATGCTTCGGAATTATCCACCCTAAGTAATTCTCTCAAGTCTTTGTTTTGCTTCCGAAAAATTTAGGCTTACTTTCATGTTTTGGATGGCCTCTTTCTTAGAATTAGGCAAAGCTCTCTTTCTGTAACAAATATAATTTCTCCAATTAACAACATAATGTAACTGACTCCAATAAGATTTGTTACCGCAACTGACTCCTCTAGTCTCTCCAATTTCAAATTCAAAGGAACTGTATCCTGATTTAAAAAGAATACGTAGGTAGAAGGAAAATACAAATTTAAAAAATAACTACCAACTAACCTTATAACGAATGGGACATTGACACCTCATTAAAAATCTGAGATTTGAGGGGTGGGGGCTCTTTCATTTTCTCTCTCCGGTTGTTCCTTCTATAATGTAAAGATTCGCACATGTCTTTTTAAATTGTTTCTCAGATAATATAGTGATGCGAATGGCTAGAAAACGAAATAGGAAAGCTGTAATTTTTAAAGTGGATCTTTTATTATTAGGAGATTGTTGTATTTTTTGCACCTCTTTTTTATTGTCGGTCTTTTAAAGGGATTTTTAATTAGCATAGTAGATCTCGTACTGTTAGCCTTAGTAGGTTTACGGAAGTAGTCTTAAAGTGATTTCAGTAGGAGTGTTTCCCCGTTTGACATCACACAGTGTAAGTAACCTGTATGTCCAACTTAGTTTTCATTTTTCGAACACTATTGAGGTTTACATATTCCATTCCAATTAGCTTTGAATTTGTACTTCAGATGATCGTGAAAAGGATGCCAAAATATCCTTCTAGTTTGCATGCCACGAGAAAGCATTATAAAAGGACTTCCTGCTTTGTAATATTCTGCTTTGTAATGTTCTGGAAGGCCTTGTAACCAGTAGTTACTAAGTGGGAATTCACCTGGATTGTTAAGGTTTTCGGTAGTCCTTAAATTGGGAATAACTTCTTGCACATCAGGCTACTAATGTTGTAAACCCTAAATTTCTTGACGCAAAAAGCTGCATCCATGTTAAAGCCTTGGAAGTGCTTAGGTGGCTTGTTTGTGCTTGTGTGCGCATGTGGTGAATTGTGTGTGTTTGTTTTTGTGTATGTGTGTCTGTGTGTGCAGTTGGACTGTGAGTGTTTGTTTGTGTATGTGTTTCTGTGTGTGCTTGTGGTGTGCATTCATATAAATGTGTGTTTGTGGGGTGTGTGTGCTTGTTGTGGGTGTGTCTAGTGTGAGTTTTGTTTTGGTCCGTTTTAGCTGACCAATTAGTTTTGGTGACAGGGCTAGTTGTTGTTTCTGTTGAAGGTAAATTAGAATTTGCATCAGATCAGGATCCCTTCCTCAGAGGAAAAGAAGTGCCTGTAATTTGTACTTACGAGCTGGCCAGATCTCTCTGAACATATGTAATGCAGCATTTCTAAGAAGAATTGCTTAACTAGCTTCCTAGCTTCCTTGGCTGATAAATGCTAATTACATAATGATATGCTGCGATCCCACACCTACTTAAGAGATGCAGTCATACTTCCAAAAATGCGTGCATTATGCCCTAACCAAATGCACCTAAGATAGCCAAGCGTCTACATGCCCATATCATCTGCTTCTGCTT
>ONZK01001938.1:48389-86242 GCA_900322385.1 Pharnaceum exiguum | reverse complement strand
ATTAATATTAAAATATCTTTTCTTTAATAAAATCAGAAAATTCTTATACATAAATAATAAAAATAATACTTATCTTGTAATAAATAACAAACTCTTTAATAGAAATAACTTAATAATATACATATATATAATACTTACGAAAATACGGGGTTTCACAATCTACTCTCCTTAAAACAAGTTTTGTCCTGCAAACTTAATAAAACAAACCTGTTGTTTTCAAAACAACTCATTTTTCAAATCAAACTCGAAAATCATTATGAAATCATAAAATATAATTTAAGAAATCATAAAGATAGCGGGTATTACAATTAATAATACCCTCCTTAAAAAGAAAATTTTGTCTCCGAAATTTATAAAACATATAATACCTATAAGGCTCTAACCAATCCACTAATCCATAAAACATCATATGTCATGACTATAATATCAAATAAATATATCATATTTCATATAGAGCAAGTCATCAACATATAGAACATGCATTCATAATCACGCAGAAAGTCAAACGAATTTAATGGGATCTTATGGTCCATGTCGAAAATCAAAATCGACTTCTATGGTCACGTACGTTAACGTATATGAGATTCACCTCCTCGATATCGTGTGGGGCAAAATACCGTTTTAGATACCTGACCTATACCATAATACCAAACTGGGGTCTCATTTATTCAATATGTCAAAAAGGGTACCTGTATGTTTTAACATTGTACCAAAATGGGTACCTCCTTTAACGCCGTTACATTTTTCTATTAAGTATGATGACGTGTCAAACTGTGATTGGTTGAGGATGGGGAAAAGGCTGTGAATTGGCCAATTTACCCTTACTTTAACATGTTTTTCATCATTTTCCTAACCGAAATAGAGAAAGGAAAATGGAATTTAAAATTAAAAAAATAAAGAGAATGATAAAAAAAAAAAGTTAAAGTAAGGGCAAATTGGCCAACTCATAGCCTTTCCCCATTCCCAACCAATCACAGTTTAACACATCATCACACTTAGCAGAAAAATGTAATGGCGTTAGAGGAGGTACCTATTTTGGTACAATGTTAAAAAATACAGGTACCCTTTTTTACATATTGAATAAATGAGACCCTAGTTTGGTATTATACTATAGGTCAATCTAAAATGGTATTTTTCCTAATAATATATAGAAATGGCGATAATAAGGACAAAATAGCATTTACCCGTCACCCTAGCTACTAAGAATATTACTTAACATAACATAAGCATAATCCTGTTATCAATCTATGTGATCTAGACTAATTTAAATAATAACCGTACAAACGTTTCGGCCTCACATCTTCACTGACCCATCACACGAATACCTGCAAAACTCAATCTTCTCGCCAGCAAATCCACCATCGGGTCACGGAAGGTGACTAGTCAGTCACACGAGTAATTACAATCACCGCATGTCACACACTTAATTAGCACATCTTACCTTTACAGTTCAAGCATGCAACATAATTGTGACAATAAAAGAAACATGTAACATGCGATCACTCAATATAAACACAGATACATCAAACAATAGCGGAAGCATTTATAATCAATAGAGTTGTACTTGTACTTAATTTTTAATCATTTATCTTGGGTTTTGGGAAGAGAACACCTTAATCGTAAAGCGGAATCCCCAATGGTAGAATCCCTCGTGGCCGGCACTATACATACATAAGTCTCAGTGTGCGCACACCCATCCTATTCATGGTCCCAGTAAAGGACATACAAAACCAACTAGGAACCGACAAGCCTAAAAAGTCAATCCTAAACATAAGCCAGTCCATAAATATAATGAACTAGGCATCATAAATCGAAGTTTTGAGTCTCTTGTCAGATGACCCCTCAACCTGATCAATTGATGAGGGTTTGCAGATTAGATTACTTCCCGTTACACTTTATGTTATTTACCTGTAGACGTCACGGGCCCCGTCGCCTAATGGGAGATCATTAATCTCCGTTCGGTTCTAGGTAAACCCGATTGTCCACCCGCTAGGTAGGTTTGAATGCTAATACTTGAGAGTCGCCACCAATTTTATTAAGTATGATTACTATTAGGAAAACAATTGGAAAACCTTTTTATATTAGTTGCCTATTATGGCTATAGTGATATTTGTACATAATGTAAATGAAATACCTCCTACTTGCCAACATTTACCGAAGGGACAATACCGAAAGGGACGGTTGGCAAGCAGGGTTTTAACCAGAAAACTGTAGTGGTTCAGGGGCAAAATGTGTACCTCTACTAGGCAATTAATACAATTATATGCGCTTTAACCATACAGATTGATTAAACAACCTAATAACAAATATTATCTAATTTAGTCATCTTAAATCACATGTAATTTATATTTAGCCAAGTGTAAACATGCCACAATATTTTATTTATTAGCACATAAGGGTTAATTTACATGTTAGTTACCACTTTGGACATTTATAGGGTACATTGTATAATATGGGTGGTAAAAATGGGGTTACTGCCTTCAACCTGAATTGGGGGTCTATAGTAAGACTATCCAATGAATTGCATGCAAAACAAGCGAAACATGACGGGATTTGCCTAATGACTCCACAAATATGAATAATAATGCAAGTATAAGCACTAAATATGCAAGGTTGGGGGATATTAGGTGCAAAGTAACAAAGGCTTAGAGGGGTAGGTTGTATGATAAGCTAGGTTTATCATCAAGTTCGGCGTGAAGAATAATGACGAATGGGGTCAGTATTTATAGTGTGGGCTTGCTTGGGGAAAAAGACAGGATCGAAATCGGATAAAATCCGAGGAGAAACGTGCGCCAGCGCATGTTTCGTGCGGGACCAGGAGTCTTCCTGATCCGTCCGTTTTGGATATACGCGTTTTTGTCTTTTATCTGATAAGTTTTCAGTGTTTCGGCTGTTTTGAACTCGGTTTAGAATAGATTTTAGATTAATTCTTCGCCAAGAAACTAATTAATTAAATAATTAATTAATCAGCTGATTTTTATGTGGGCCGGGCTGCTATTAGTGGGCTGGACTGACTTTATTGGACTGGGCTGACTTTATTGGACACGGCTTGACTAATTAATTGACTATTAACCATTGATGGGCTAAATCAATCAATTTAAGGCCGAATAGAAATATTATATATGGAAATGATTAGGAAGACGAGGGGAAAGTGATGGACACGACTACTAATCCTGTCTCAAGCTTTCAAACAATTGTCATTAAGAATAGTCTTAAAATAAATATCAAATGCAAGTTAGGTTTACATCATAAGGCGTGGCGAATACCCGATAGAATTACCGTTGTGAAACCCCGTATTTTAAAAGTATTTTATAAATATTTATGAAGTGATTTTAATGAATTTGTGGAATTATTATGTTAATTCTGCAAATTAATCTATTTTATAAAAAGAATTTTCTACTTAGTAAAGGAAAAGTATTTTTATTATTTTATGGGATTTTCTGAATTTTATTAAGTATATATATCGTTAACCCTGAAAGAGATCTGTATTATAACAGTTGAAAAACAAAACCTACTGTATTCCTTGTCTTCTCCCACATGTCTTCTCCTTCCTCCTCTCCAAAAGAAAAGGAAAAGAAAAACAGAAAAAAAAAAGACAAAACAGATCTCACCTCCCAACCATTCTCTCTCCCCGACCCCACGCTCACGCACGCCGCCGATCACCGGCCAGCCACCGCCGACGACGCTCCTCCCCATTTCTAGATCGAACCTCCGTCCTTGGTCTCTCTTCCCCCTACGCGCGAATCGAAGTCGCCTTCGAACATCTCTCTCTTCGCGTTTGATTCGGGTCGGCCGACACCCGTTTTGTGAACCCGTCGACACCTACACGCCGAGGGTGGTCCGACGTCGCGGCTCAAGTCGCTGCTGACGAGGGCGACCTTGTCTGGCCCCGCAACCGCATCGTTCGTGGGCCCTGCTCGTTGTTTGACCGCGACTCGTTTGCTCAGTTTTGCGACCCGCGAACCCGTTTTCCCTTTATCCGACCCGTTTGGCATATTTGGACTGTTGACCCATTGACTTGGATGGTAATGGACTTGACTATTGGATAATGACTTGATTTAAAATAAAAGATAAGGATTTTCAGAATATTTTATTATAAAAATTGATTTCGAATATTTTTCAATAAATATTCATTATGAATATTTGTTTTATTATAGAGGATGACCGCGATACCGAACTAGGACTGAACCGTATTGGATTATTAGCTACTTGATTTTCACTTGTTTTTTATCTCATGCCACTTGTTTGTTTATCTCATGCCACTATTCAATAAATATTTCGAATTATCTCATGCCACTTGTTTGTTTATGTGCTATTACTTGACACTTGATTTGCACTGATTAAGTTATCTTTGATTTGTACGTGATTGACTGTATCTACTACTGTTGTGTAATTATATATGACTGAATTGGCTGAATTATTTATTAGCTTCTGTTAAGCTGAACTGTATATGTTGAATGGACTGAATCTCTTAAGATAGGAGAATTAAGACCGATTGTTATGATTAAGTTATGTGAGCCTGTATGTATGTGTTACCCAACCATAAACTGTAAATGATGTAAAGTGTAACTGGAAGTAATCTCGTCTGCAGACCCCTGACCACTGGGCCGGTTGGGGGAATATCAGACAGAAAACTAAGAACAATGATTATCGTTTACTGTTTTACTGTTGTTACTGGTCGTTTCTCTAACTGTGCATACAGGACCTCTTTGGGGCACTGGCTAGAAAGGGTGTGCACACTTAGACATATTGATAAAGCACTACTGATAAGGGATTCCTACCATGGGGGATTCTCGACTTACGATACGTTCGCTTCCAAAACTCAGGTTAACTGATTAAGAAGAATTAAGTAATAATACTGTTATATTGATCTTAAATGCTTCTGTTGCTGTTTTTGATATTTTGGTATTTATGTTGAGTGATCTCGTGTTACGTGCTTCATTTATTTTATTGTCATATTTATGCTGCATGCTCCCCCAAAAAGTCCGATTTTTCCGCCCTATAAAGGTGAGTTGTGCTATGTGGGTGACATGCGCTGATTGTAATTACTCGTGTGACTGACTAGTCACCTTCCGTGAATCGGTGCTGGATTTTCCGGCGAGAAGATTGAGTTTTGCAGGTGTTCGTGGGATGGGTCAGTGAAGATTATGAGGACGACTGAATTGTACGATTATTATTTAAATTAGTCTTAGGCCACATAGATTAATAATGGGATTATGTATATGTTATTTATCTAATACCTTTGGTAGGGATTATGGGTAGAAGCTCTGTTGTATTATTATTATCGGTTTTGTATTTTAAAAAATAGCCCCCTACTGAGGCTGTTACAACCGTACTTACATTACCCTTTGTGACTCGTCTGTCACACCTTTTAATATTGTCTTTTCATACTAAATCGTAATATCATCATCATAATCATACTTGTACTCATCATAAACTTGAGCAATATAATCGTTTTTAATCATATACGATAAACTTAAACATAATAATCAACTCAAAACATCAACAAAAATCCATAATAATAATCATTTATATAATCTTAAACTTACAAAAGTCAATCAATTCATACGGTCCACATACATATAAGTCAAACATAAAATAGCAGACAAATATAATTGTCATTGCATACAATCATTCAATAAGAAACAATCAATATATACTAATCTTAACATTACAATCATACTAGCACATAAACAAACATGTGGCATGAGATAATCGTAATTACCTCAAATAGCTAAGTCATTCCATGCGGTTCAGTCCTAGTTTGGTATCGCGGTCATCCTCTATATCAAAACAAATACCCATAATAAATATTTCTTTAAAAATATTTGAAATCAGTTTTTATAATAAAATATTCTGAAAATCCTTTTCCTTTTTTCTTTATAACAAATCAAAGTCCAAAGGTCAATAGTGCAAGTCCATACCCATATCAAAGTCAAATGGGTCAAAAGATTCAAGTAAACCCAAAATGGGTCAGCAACAGTTCGCAGGTCACAACGGGCAAACTTGTCGAGCAACAAAACTAGAGGCATGACCCACGACTCGAGCTGCCACGCAGGAAGACGTGATCCTCCTCGTCAGAAGCGGCTCGAGCCGCGATGTCGGACTACCCACAACGTGTGGGTGTCGACGGGTTCACAAGGGCGCTTCAAAGGTACTATGTGACAAGAAGATCCCGCTTAAAATAAAAGGGAAGGTTTATAAAGCTGCAGTACGCCCAACGATGTTGTATGTAGCCGATTGTTGGTCGACTAAAAAGGTTCAAGAACAGATTTTAATAGTTGTAGAGATGCTGATGTTGCGCTGGATGTGCGGTTTGAGTAGGCTTGACAAGATTAGAAATGAGGTGGTTAGAGGAAAAGTTGGGAGTGGCTCCTTTCGTAGATAAGATGCGAAGGAATAGACAATGACAATTTAGGCATGTAAGGAGGAGAGGAACTGAGACACCGGGGCGTAGGTGCAAAAGGATGATTGTGAGGGGGTTAAAAGGAGAGGCAGACCGGATAAGAGCTTGGGGCAATGTATTAGACATGATATGAGTGTCCTATGGCTTAATGAGGACACCACCTTAGATATTAGCTTTTGGAGAATGAGAATTAAGCTACTAGAGTATTAGTGTATGGTACTAAACCTGTTAATAGGGACTTGATGTGTCTAATGATTCTGTTGTGCATGTTGTGCTCGTAATGTATAGTGTAATTGTAGTCTTGTCTAATTTTTTGTGTTTTACTTATACTTTACTTATGCTTTGCATATTCGTTGTGACTTAGGTTTTTATGGTCATTATGGCTTATAACGATTTTTCATTGTAGGGATAAAAAAGTTTTCATAAATGTATTATTGTGAATTATTTTGAAAATAGTGTTCCGAAAGTAACGTCATGGGACCTACTCATTACTCTATACGAAATGGGATTATATTGAGTTGTTGTTGCCGTAGATTCATAGATTCCATTCATTCCAAGACCCTCGAAATCGACAGCTCTCCCCAAAGAACTTTTGGTTTGCCAGGAGACTACATTGCTACACGTCACCCAAAAATACAAAAAGGAAAAATTTGTTGGAGGTGGACAATGGACGTGCCAGTGCCACATCCTACAGTTCATTGACTCACATTCCCTATCTCAACAACTCTTGGCCACGAAAATTTCCTTCCAAACTCTTGATATATTCACTCATTTCATAATAAAAATGCTCGATCCTGTCCTCACTCATTTTCTCGTACTAGTACCGAACATAAATCAGATTCACTTTCATTCACTGACACCATATATATGGAGCAGTGATAACAGAAACAAAGAATAAGTAGATACTTTTAACAGCAACCAATCAAAGTCCCTTGTGTCTGTCTCCCACAATGGACGCAGCAGCAGCGACATCATCATCTCAGTATCTCTGCCGCTGTCCCACTCACCCGTCGGCGTTCGCTTCCTTCAAACCGCGAACCAGAACCACCAGAACTAGAACCGGCTGGCGGAGACAGAACCGGCAGGTTGTGGTGTTTGCTGTGGCTACTGGTCCTAAAGAAGCCACTAGTAATACTCGGTCCGGCTCTCAACCGCTCAATGGCTCGTCGTCCAAGCCACCTCTGCAAATGAGCAGATCAACTGTGAGTAGCTATCTTTAATTTTGTTATGTTAATTTAGTACTCGTCCGTCCGTTCACAATTAATTGTCCACTTGTTATGTTAGTTAGTGTAATAGTATCAGTAATTAGTGTACCAAATTAGAGTTATTGTAGTAAAATTGATGTGAATAATCCCTATTTCGGCCGATTATTCCGGTACCTTGAAAATTGCTGGGAATAATCCATACTTGAACAATAGTGTCTCGGAAGTCCTGAACAGTTTAATTGAATTTTAAGTATCGTAAAATGTAATTTTTAAGCTTTCGCTATGCATATATCAATTAGAATTGGTGAATTTTCTAGTCTAAACAAAAATAAATGGCTTCAAGTGAGGTTAATTTTTTCAAAAAACTTGTTATAAACATGAATTAGACTGTTTAGGGACACAAGTGTTCAAATATGGATTATCCCCAAGTCCATATTTTATTCTAGTTTTGACTTTTGAGGTCGACTTTGACCAACTAGTATAAGTGAGTAAATTTCGTAAAAGAAAATATTTTATTATGGTTAACGTAATGAAAATATATATTTTAAAAATTATATTTTAACTCACTCTAAACTTGACTCATCAATGGCCAATTTTGACCCAAGAAATTAAGATGGACAATTAGATTTGGACGGAGGGAAGATGGTAATGTCATTTTTGATCAATATATGTCATGTTTATATACTTGTTTGTGAATATCTTATATAAAGTGCTAGCTATGTACTCTATGTGACCTTTGTTGTATACCTCATATATTGACTGAAATTTGAATTTTGAAGCATGGTTTGTTGGAATTGTGTTTGTAAAACTTCAGAGAGTCGGAGACATGTCGGAAGAGATCAAGAGGGTGAGAAAGCAGATGGAAGAGGATGAACAGTTGTCCATTCTTATGAAAGGTCTTAGGGGTCAGAATTTGTCTGACTCGCAATTTGCCGCTGACGACGTCCAGCTCCGTTTGGTAGAGGTTTGTATTTTTTATCAACTGTTATTATGTATGGTATTATCTTTATCGTAAGATTTGATCAAAACAGGTGTGAAATGGCCATATGGGTGTTAATATGCTGAACGACACCGTAGGGTTAGATTTAAATCATGTAATGGACTGATGGTCATGTTTAAGGGAATCTATAGAGACTACGACAAATTTCGGACTTGAGTTTAGTTCTTCGACTATATAAGCAACTCTATGAAAGATGTGTTTAGTACTGTTTGGTCATGGCTACCGTCTGCTCCATTCAGCTCGAAAGAAAATATATGGGGTTAGATGACCTACATAGTGTCGTTGTTCGGCTCAGGAAGTTGTGTTCATTAGAGATTGATTATTAGGACTTTTGTGGATTATGTAAGGTTCAGTGTGCTAGTAGATGACCTCAAGGTATCTTCACCTAAGTCGGATATATGTATCTGTGGCTCTTGACACAAAGAATTCTCATTATAATCTGAAACATCGAAGTTTACTAATGTTATAATTAACTTTTTGAAAATTTTCTGTTTTCCTTTATCTCAGTCCCTTACAGAGAGGAAACTTTACTACATATTACCTGTTTTTATCTTGATTTTTTTTTCACTTGGCTTTCTAAATAATTACCCCACGACACATGGATGCATCATTTTCTCTTTGCTTGTATTGGTCTTTTCCTTCTTTCTCTGAGTTCTTTTACAATATGACTGATGTTTTCTTTTTTAACAGGTTGATGAATCCAGTGAGTCCCTGCCATTGGTATATGATCCAGCCACCATTTCTTCTTACTGGGGCAAAAGACCTCGTAATGTTGCTACACGCATCGTGCAGTTGCTCTCTGTTGCTGGAGGGTTCCTCTCTCGTATTACTTGGGATTTGATTAATAATAAAATTAAGGAGGTAATATATTGTATTTCTTCTTTCTGTCTTCTATTCCGCATTTGTTGAAGATTTCGTATGTGTGGGTAAAAAGTAGGTTCTTTAAACATTATAGGAAAGCGTCCTTGCTGATAGGAAAGCAGTCATTTTCAGTAACAAATAGACTTACTTTGCATGATTGCCATTTTGCTTGTAGCTCTCCTTTCTTCACTAATGGGTAGGCTACCCAAAAGGTTTAACAGTGAATTTTGTGCAGGTACTAATGCAGTCTATTGTATATCTTTCATACCTACAGCGTGATGTAGTTTTTTTGAAAGTCAGCGTGATGTAGTTTTAATAATCTAATTTTTGGTTTCCATTTATCTGCATTACAAGCCGATTGTTTCTCCTTTCTAGTGTTAGTAACACCGGCGGGCTTGTCTAGATATCAATATGTAGCTATAGTTTTGGCAATTTTGTGCAATGGAGATATCTTGGTGTGGTTGTTGTGCTGTACAGGCTTGCTATGTAGCTCATGCAAGTTTTTGTGAAAAGGTTTCGTTGTAGTGCCGTCACTTTGTTTTTCGGGTTGGGTAGTGCAGGTCGGGATTTCTTGGACACCCCTGAATGAGGGAGCATCACCTTTGTTGTCTAGAGGTCAGGGATGTTCTTCTGAGGAAGATCTGAGGATGGCAAATGACAAGTTAACAAAAGGGATGAAAATGGATTGATAAATAAGTAAGAGAGACATTACACTTCTTGATTTTTTTTGATGGATACATTGAGAGTGTTGTCCCTGACAAATACATCTAGGAAGAGAAATACAATTCATGTAGACGATCGGTAAAGATCTGTTTGTGCTTTTTTGGTATGTGTGTTTCTAGCTGTCCCACTATTTAAGGGATTTCCATGCTGTTTTTCTTTTTTCCTTTATATTTGGTCTACATATTTTTGAAAATTGAAACAATACATGTTACCTACCCCGAATCCTTTTCAAAAGAAGCAATGCTTTTTTCTCGCTGGCTTTTTCATCAGTGCAACCATATGTTTTGCCTGATCCTTATATTTTAGTTACCCTTTTCAGAATGAAGTTGCTCGAGCAATAGAACTAAGGGAGATTGTGACCTCCTTGGGACCTGCATATATCAAACTGGGGCAAGCACTTAGCATCAGACCAGATATACTGTCACCAAGTGCAATGACTGAACTTCAAAAGCTCTGTGATAAGGTAATATGATTTGTCTTGTACATTTTGTCACTAATAATTATGGGGGTGTCTTCCCTACTGGTTCAGGTTGAAGTTGTTAAGGTTGCATACTTATTTAGACATACATGATACAATTTATGGGTCCCCCATTGTTGTTCAGTTTACTACTTATTTATAATGCTGCTGACAGGGACTTACCAAGCTGTAGCTTGTTATAAACTAAAGGAAAAATTGTTGGCACACCCCTTTTATATATCATATTTTGTAAGGACACCCCTTTTATGTTCAAATTTGTTGGCACACCCCTTAAAATTAAAAAGTGTTGTTTAGACACCCCAAAATTGACCATTTGACCAAAAATCAACCCGAAATTCCCCTTTTACCCTTGTTTGACCCAAATTGACCATTTTATCAAAAAAATCAACCCAAAATCCCTTAATTGTTTTCACCCACCCCTTAAAATGAGTATTTTTTGAACTATGGATGAATTTTGGAAACTTTTTAAAGGATGAATGAAAACAATTAGGGGTGGAGGATAAATTAGAGGAGTGTGATAACTGATGAGGGAGGTGAGAGATTTCGGGTTGATTTTTGATAAAATGGTCAATTTGGGTCAAACAAGGGTAAAATGGGAATTTTGGGTTGATTTTTGGTCAAATAGTCAATTTTGGGGTGTTTAAACAACACTTATTGATTTTAAGGGGTGTGCCAACAAATTTGAATATAAAAGGGGTGTCCTTACAAACTTAGGTATATAAAAGGGGTGTGCCAACAATTTTCCCTAAACTAAAACCTATGGTTGTACCAATTTTACACTTTTACAAGGTCTACTCTTCTTTCTGCCTGCTGGTGGTATATCCCTTGTAGGCGCTCTTTGGAAAAATACAATGACTCTTTATAAACAACATTAGAAGAGAAAGAGAAAATGGAGTAAGTGATGGACATGCCTCTGGGAGAATACGGGCCTCGGCCCGAGAAGTGGAGAGTGGCCGAGCGGTTAAAAGCGTCAGACAGTAAACCTATTGAAGTGTTTCTTTGTTGGTTCGAATCCTGCCTCTCCCACTTTCTGTTAACTACTTAATACTCAAAAATATTTTTGAAGTATTAGCTTCCTATTACTAACACAGCTTAGGCTCGGTTTGGGATTGCTGTCAATAGAAAGTGTAGCAGGTGTGAGTGAAGTCCTGTATCAAAGATCTTTCACCTACAGAGTTTTATTTGTGGTGGATGAAAGTGCTTTTCACAATATTTTGGAAAGTGCTTTCACTCACCACTGATGTAGAAAATTTGCAAAACGTCGTGTGAAAATGAAAGGTGTTTTCAAGAAAACTTTAAAAGAACTTTCTGGCATATCAACTCACAATTTTTGGCTCTGGAAGTACCCGCTATATAACATCCTGAAATAAGGAAATAAGTTTATTGTTAAGCTGGTTTCTGAATTATTGCATAGATGTCAGGAAAGCCAGATTTTCTGCTGCCTTTTCTCGTAGTCTGCTTGTTTTCACCCTTCCAGGAAGACCAGAAAAATGTCTACCAGTTGTTTACAGTATAGAAAATTGAGTACCAAATCCAGTTTGGACTCGGCACTTTCAAAATTTACACAGCTTGATTAGTAACCAAGTGCAACTGCAGATAAGCTTTGTTGATGGTAATGGAATTATCTATAACTAGTGGAGCTTTTGTAGATAATATCCTTGAGCGTCTTTTAAAGTCATCATTTTTTTCAGCTTGTCCTCCTCGTTATAAATTTTTTTCTTATCTGAAATAAATAACTAAACAGAAGCGCTGGGGTTGGGGTGGACAAAAAAAAAGAAGAAAAAAAGGTCAGCTCATATTTTTTCTTAAACTTAGGGCTTCTACATAAATTTCAGTTAAGCCATTAAGATTGAAAGAACTCAATTTTAAGGATGAGATTTTAATTAATGATCCGCTTAGTTTCAAAGCCTTTTATATATTTTTTAAGCTAAGTTGCTGTACCAGTGTTTTAGAGCATGACCTCAAATTTTCACCTGAAACTAGAACTGTGTCTCGCATTTTTTTTTTGGCTGTAAAATATTTTCTGAATATAAGAAAGTACGCCATACTCTAAACATAGAAGGCGTCTGATTGCCCGGTTATTCTATGGAGAGGATTCCCCTTTTGCCCCCATATTGTGGGGTAACATAGGGACGATAAAAGGAAATCGAAGAATGGAGTTTCTCATGCTGTCTGGCTCATGACGGGCTATTAGCTCAGTGGTATAGCCTGCACAATGTTTCTGTACTTCCAGAGCCAAAATACTTGTCCTCGCCAAATATCTATTTTACAGAGTAAGCCATGAAAAGTATAATCCTAAATCCTATAAAGCTCCCCTCGACTTTGCCCATAAGGAAGCTAAGAAGTCCACCCTTGCTTGTTTAAAATCAATGCAATGAAATCCCTTATCAAAAAACACCTACAGATTGCTATAAGCCTATCACAGCTCACTGCCTCAGAAATCCTTTAGTCCTTAGCGCTCCCAAATCCATTATACCAAATCCTTCTTGTACTACTCATGGGGTAACCCAAGCCTCTCTTCCTTGGAAGAGTCTGCCATAGAACAGAGCCACCACAAGCCATGCACTAAAGATATGAACGTGGTCCTATTTCCTTCACATAATGCATACGTCGGGTGAAAGCAAAGTCAAAATGTGGTACTCTTTCACTATTCCTTCACATAATGCATACATCGGGAGAAAGCAAGTCAAATTCCTTGGTATGTGCTCCTGCCCCATATCATAGTGTAATCAGTTCCCGACCATAGTCGACTATCATCATCTGTAAGTGATAACTGGGCGTTCTCCGCAACTGAAAGCAATCCAATACGGTGAACTTTTTCATTTCCCTCTCATTTGAAACCTGTAGATGAATATTTCAAGCCCCTCCATCACCCGTAATCCTGTATTCACACTAGATGATTATGAAGACAGGAAATACTATAAATATTTGGGAAGCCAATAGCGAACCAAACTCCCTCCCTCCAAGCATTCTCCCAAAATCGTACAGGACGTACACGCGTTACTACCTTACAAGTGAACCAATGGTGGAACAGGTGCGGAGGATAAAGTTCCAAGGCAATGTGTGAGACCTAGGCCATAGTGATTGGGAAATAATCTACTATCATCTTCATCTTCAACTGAATACCTTCTAATTACAACAATAACATAGCCTTAATCCCTAAACTGTTGAGGTCGGCTAAAAGTGGTGCACCGCTTCGGGACGATAACCTAGCAACCCTCCATGAAATCCACTATAATCCGAAAATGAGGAAGACATCTACATTGCTGTAAATTCCTGAAATTACGGCATACATGCCCTAAGAATCAGAATTCAACTGCCTTATCTTGTAAAAACTGCATTGCTGTAGTGTAAGAGGAGACGTCATACAATCGAAAGAGATTAAAAATTAAGTTTTGAGTCCTAATTTTTTTTGTGGTTGAGTTAAATGACTGATTAGTGATTTGTTAGCAGTTTTATAATGTTGGGTAATTATTGACAAACTAATAGTGGTTGAATGGAGTATATATTATATGTTATTATATACCAAATGAAATTAGGTACAGATCAATTGATTGTTAATTTGTTAGTATATACTGGGGAAAGATTGAGCTTTGAAAGAGAAAAAAAATCAGTTTTTATTTACCAAGGGGAAAGAGTAAGGCTGCATATATCCACTAAAAGGCATACAGGTGACTAGGGTTATGATTATGGGTGCTTCATTGTTACCTGTGCCACCCCCCTTGTCGCTCTCTTTCGTTGTTTAAAAGCTACCATCAATTTAACAAGACAACATGCTTCTGCTCACTAAATGCAACTCCCATTCTCTTGTGTGTCCATCACGAGGCATATTTTTGAGCATAATAAAAATGTATTCAGGAGAGAGAAACTACTTTTACTGTGGTCAACTTTGTCTTCGTGGATTAGGAATCATTTATGTTGCTTTTCGGGTGTTCTGCTTGACTACAAATGCCTCACTGCATATGACTGAGTGTGATCCAATGTCTTACAGATAACACTCTTTCATAGGTATAGTATCTGAATACATTTAAAGGAAGGTGTCTTATTGACTATGTGGTTGCGGTATGGTACATCATTATGCATGTTTATATGATTGTGTTGTTAGGCATGTTCTCAAAGTTCTTAATGAAAACAAATTATGGAGCAGTCACACTGATTAGATATACACCTTTCCAACAGTTGGTTCAGCTTGCATGAATTTGTGAGGTCTCATACTCATACTCGTACTCGCATTAACACTCACACATCCACTCCCACACTTACGTCTACGCACACTCTTGATTAGTGTGCTAGCTGTTGTATGAAGACAGACCTTTAGGTTCCTCTCAAGTACCGTACTAATTCGTCAGAAATGATGGTTAACACTAGCTAATAAGTTGGTTTGCGTGTTTGTTCAAGGTCGATAGAATGTCCTGTTTTCATTGTTCTTCTCTCCAGCTTTCATTAGTTGCAAATATTTCTGGTTTAGTGATAATTGTGGGTCACCTTTGAGGCATTTCATTTGATTAGAATTCCTGTGCCAATTTAAATTGAAACAAAAGAAAAACAACTTAATGTGCCGTGCATGTTTGCAATGTGCTTGATTTTGTAGTTTTTATGTTCCTGATGATTACATGTTGTGTTTTGGCAATGTTATAAGGTTCCTTCATTTCCAGATGATGTTGCAATGGAGTTAATTAAGGAAGAGCTTGGGAAGCCATGGCAAGAAGTTTATTCTGAGCTTTCCCCTTCTCCAATTGCTGCTGGTAATCTTATCTATATATATATTTGCATAATATTCATTCTAGTTTCGCAATTTTGAAGATGTTTGGCCAAGTATTTATGCCCTTGAATATGGTATGCCAGCATCTCTTGGACAGGTCTACAAAGGTCGTTTGAAGGAAAATGGGGATGTGGTTGCTGTTAAAGTACAGAGGCCTTATGTTTTGGAGACAGTAACAGTCGATCTATTCATCATTCGGAACTTAGGGTTGGTTCTGCGCAAGTTTCCTCAGGTAAGGATCTTAATAGGTTTTAAAGAATTTTGAGGTGACATTATTAGAGGTTGGCTCTCTGAAAGTATCCTCAGCTAATTATGATGCTGATGATATTCCAGTATTTTTGAGGCAAACTATACACTCGATCTGAAAAAGCTATTTTTAAAAGAAGCAATTGTTCTTTCCAACTACAAAAAAAATTGATTGCTGGAACCAACTTTTTTCCTTTTTCTTATATCAATTTTGTCCACTGCCGATGAAGTTGAAAGAACTAATGCCATCTTTCAGCTTTGGGTTTACGGAATGGATCACAAAATGGCCAAAAAAGTTCTGTTACTTAATATCAATAAAGTTGTTGTAAGTCAAACTTCAATGCAGCACTCTTGATTGTTCTCTTTGATATTTTCTAGCCAGTCTTGCAGTGTTCTTCTTGTTAGTGCAAATGGAGAGACATCATTTGTACATTAATGTAGCACTACTTTAAAGCAAATAAGTTTGTCAAATTTAAAGTACATGATCTCAGCGCCTGTGATGCATGCCTTCTATTCTGAGCTACGGAGACCTTAGAAAGAAAAAAGATGAAAAAAATTCTTTTATTTTGACTGAGCTAAATTGTGAACAGAAACTCATTTAGCGCGGAGTTTGGGACTCTAGTTTTCCTGTGTGCTGTTGGCTGATTGTTCTTGCCATCTACACTCGGTTATTAATTTTTATTAATTGTCAGGTTTCAATCGATGTGGTTGGCTTGGTCGATGAGTGGGCTGCACGATTTTTTGAAGAGCTGGATTATATCAACGAGGGTGAAAATGGAACACTATTTGCTGAAATGATGGCGAAAGATCTGCCTCAGGTGTTATTCCTTGTGAATTATGTTTGGTAGCCCAAAATTTCAACTGATTGCTAGTTCCTTGTTTCATTTGTCTACGACTATAATCCAATACTCAAAGAACTTGTATGCCACATAAGGTTAGAGGGATTTTGTGGACTATGGTCTTGGCTAAAAGTAATACAAATGACATGCGTCTTATTGACTACCTCCTAGTCTAGGCTACACCGGTGTATGGGTACACCTGATAGGTGGCACTTCCAGGAAAAAGGAAAAAAATGAAAAAAAAAATACATAGCTAAAAGTCAGGCGGTAGTTCGGAGACATTAGTCATATAAAAGATTTCACTAGTCATATACCTACTAGTCATTAGTCATATAAAAATACCCACTAGTCATTAGTCATATAAAAATGGGTATTAGTCATCCATGTTAATTTTTTTTTAAAATGCTGACGTGTCACCCGGTGTACCTCGGTGTACAGGTACACCGGGTGCACAGTAGACTTCCTGATTGACTACAGGCTTCCTTTTTCAATATCTATATTTCAAGCATTGTTTTACGAATCAGATACTTCACCTTTTTGAATATGGTTGGTTTTTTAGGTGCACTAGAACCCTCTTTCTTCCGTTTATATATTTTCTTCATTAATAATCAATAAATTATATATTGATGACACCAAGCTGGTTTCATCCATGTACAAGGGAGTTTTCTAACAAAAGAATCATGCCCTCAAGCAATTATGGATAATCTTATTAACAAAATCTGATGTGACAAATGGCTCTCCACATGAAGTGCTTGGCTTGGACAATGTAAAATGAAGCGCCCAGCTCCAACTGTACAACCATGGAAACAGTCCTAAAATGTCAACCAGCCAAAAATGTTTGGTGGATGAAGAAAGAAAAAAAAACTCTTACATATGCTTAAGATAATCAAAGTTCCTCTCGTGAATAATGTTCTCAATAGTTGGCTTGATAGATTTGGGCTAATTCACACTGTATCATCACGGGCTATTTGGAAGCTTAAGCATCAACTTTTTATTATATTAGTTTCTCTATCTATGCTCTTGTCCAGTTTTTACTTCCTCTGATAGTCAAGTGTGTTTTCATTTATATTTGCATAATACAAGTGTTTTCCAGGTTGTTGTGCCGAGGACCTATGAAAATTATACGTCAAGAAGGGTTCTTACAACATCGTGGATTGAAGGTGAGAAACTATCACAGAGCACAGAAAGTGATGTTGGTGACTTGGTGAATGTTGGAGTTATTTGCTATCTTAAGCAGGTAATATGAATATGGGTGATACTAAAAGTTTTTTTTTTAATTAAGTAGAAGTTGCTAATATACTTCAGATGTTAATTTTACCTTGGTGTCTTTATGTGAAATTGATAACCTAAAAAACATAATGGTTTCGGGCCAAAAGCGCCATCATCGTTGTTCTATTTGATTGAGCTGAGGAAAACAACCACCATCACGTGAATCTTCGTTTAGGTGAAACTTTATGCGGTCAATTTATGTTCTTGATCGCATATAGTTTGTTTGCAATTGGTTCTGTAAAAAATATTATGGTGATGATTATGATCATATTGAGGGTTTTTAGTGGTATCACTAGTTTGTGAATGGGCTGAGTCAAGTCAAAGGCTACATAAGCTTGCTTAATGATTTGATTTGTGCTTGGTCGAGTTTGGAGAACATCTGAACATGCCCTAGCTAGCTTCGCTCTATTTTGTGTTGATTCTAACTTCGACTTGTTGACAGCAACATTTCCTTAGGCTCAAATCATTTCGGGGTCAGCTAACAAGGACCAAATTCCTCACCAGCCCCCCCTACCCCAGACACACACACACCTTCACACATTTGAAGACGTAAGCAACCACCCCACACACACACACGCACACAGAAATACAAGCCTCCAAAACCCTCAAATGAAATTGTTGACTCGGGTCACTTGTTGTTTTTACCCTTCTATCTCCGATGATGCTCTCTTTTTTTTTAATGGAGGATTAGATGCTTTCATCTGAGCGAAGTAAAGCCTTGCTTCATTTATCTTCCTCACATTAACAGAATAAAACAAGGGTAATAGTTTCTATGCTTAATTGATGTCTAACTCATCATTAACTAATAATTTATAAAAAAGACGATGAATAACACACATAAAGAAAACAACTATCTCATCTCCCTCCCCTTTTCTTAGCCTCCAACTATTTCTCATCTCCCAAACAACCCAACTTCACCCACATCATCATTGGCACCAACTATCTCAATAATCTCCCTCCCCCTTTACTTAGCCTTCCATTCTCTCTTGATTTCCTCGCATGGAAAATTATTTATGCCTCTTTTGAGTAGTGTAACCATGATAGGGTGCTTTCATCATGACAATGGGAGTGGGTTATTAATACCAACCCAGGAATAAATATTACTTAGCTGCTTCAGATTCGAGAGGCTGCACCATTTCTGTTGGATTCCATTAGCTTATGGATGTAGAGGTGTAAATCAAACCACAACTCGACCCAATACTGATTTTCAAACAATTTTCAGTATAGGAAATTGATAACAGACTGTGTTGCAGCAAATGAATTCTCAACCAATAAATCTATCATACAAAGATGTTTTTGTTGCATGATCTGGAATTCGCCCTTTGAGGGTGTGGAAATTTAATGAAACATCATGATTTAGTCTGTCATAATTCTATGCTGCAACAGAACCTATTGCTTGGCGCCCTTACTGATGAGCATCATGTAGCTTTTTTGTGATATTATGCAGTTCTTCAGAATGTGTTACTATGTTCCAGTGGGAAATTATTGCCTTCTTATTCTCTTTTGCCTTGTTCTTCTTACCCTGATATTACTCCATGTGTTTAGTTAATTAATCTCTCTTGCGGGAATCCTTGCAGTTACTGGATACTGGCTTCTTTCATGCTGATCCTCACCCAGGGAATTTGATTCGAACTCCTGATGGGAAGTTGGCAATACTTGATTTTGGTAATAACTAAGTTTATGTGGCATGTGATCTTTGATTGCATTCATGTTACATCTTGTATCCCTGTTGGTTGGGTTTAAAGATTCAATTTTGCTCTACTTTGGAGAACTTCAATTATAGGGGCTTGATGGAAATAGCGTCGTATAATTCTAAACCTTCCTGGACTGATGAAATGCTGTGATTGTTGTGCTGTTTATATGAGACATTTTGTAAATGTTGAAACTCGGGGATTTATGCAAACTATTCTGTACTTGCATTCTAGCAACAAATATGTTGTGAATTGCTAGAAATCCCTTTTATGGTTGCTTCGTGAGTAATTTCTGGCAGAGGGATCACAATGGTGGTTATGTCTGGAAGATTGGTTGAAGATAGAGGGTTGGACGCATATTTAGGAAAAAGAGAGCAAAGGGAGGACAGAGAAGGTAGGAGGGAGGGACGCTTAGAAAGGGGGCAGTAGGCATATATTGAGTAGAGCCTATTGCGATCTTAAGTATGATGTGAATTACAGAAGTCCGTGCCAGTTGGTCAATGTGTGAAGAGGTTCTTTGTTGGTTTCATGATAGAGGAGATAGGAGCAAAATATAGGTTTTTTTAGTTATATTGTTTGCTATGGTGATTTTGATGGTAGAGGATTTTTGTCCAAAGTTGTAGACTAATTGATAATGTAGTCTTTTTGTACTAAAATGTCATTGCCAACAGTGAAGTTGTCGTCAAATTATATTGAATTGCTAGAAGGGAATTTCTCATCTCATTACTTTATAACAGGCATATGCGTCTCTGTTTGTATTCTGATTTCATAAATGATAAAAAGTTCCAGACCATGGTCCACGCACCAATGAAGAGGAAAATTTTTCTGCACCTGTTTCATATATGAAAAGGGTTCACTAATGACCAAAACTAGATCATTAATCAGCCCTTTTGGGTTATTAGTAAACCCGTCTCATTTACGAAACGGGTGCACAATAGTTCTTGTGATCAGTAAAATATGTGTGGTAAGCCGGTCCAATATTTTTCTTGCTAAGCAGATGAAAGAAAACAAAAAGATCTCATGGGTTTTTGAGGAATTGCCAAAAACACTGCCGTGAAGCTACTTTATACCAAATTGCTGTGAGCTTGTAAACTTGATTACTAGAGAAGGAACAGATTAACGTATTGTTCTACTATTTTTAAAGGCAAAGCCCTGGAGTGAAATCCACATAAACAAGCATGTTTCTTAATGGATGTTGAGACGAGGAATTACCGTCAGCAATTTAGTGCAGATGAGAAGAGAAAGAAAAAACAAAATACAATTTGGTTTCAACTAGGATGTTCGAGCTTTTCTGTCCGTCTACTATTTTCGATAGGCTTCTTGTGTCAGGCTTTAATGTCCATCTCTATGTTATGTAGATTGCCATATGGGCATATAGTGTTTGCTGATTTGTGTATATTCAAAGTAAATTTCTGTTGAAACAGGTTTGGTTACAAAATTGACCGATGATCAGAAGTATGGGATGATTGAAGCAATTGCTCACCTTATCCATCGAGACTATGACGCTATAGTCAAAGATTTTGTCAAACTAGGTTTCATACCTGACGGTGTCAACTTGGAGCCAATTTTACCTGTGTTGGCAAAAGTTTTTGATCAAGCACTTGAAGGAGGTGGAGCAAAGAACTTTAACTTTCAGGAGCTTGCCTCTGATCTTGCACAGATAACATTTGATTACCCGTTCAGGATACCTCCTTATTTTGCCCTTATAATCCGAGCGATAGGGGTTTTAGAAGGCATAGCATTGGTGGGAAATCCTGATTTTGCACTTGTGGATGAAGCTTATCCTTATATAGCTCAGGTAATTTCTTTAGACTCTGCATACTTTTATGTTGGCAATGTTCTTATTTAAAAGATATTTGTGCAACAGTGCTGGTTTTTCATTCTATATTATTTGTTTATTGTAAATTCTGAATGTTTTTGATACCTAAAGAGGCCTAGTTTCTCCTGTTCTGCTCTGCATGATATTGAGAAGATACATCTTGCACATAGTGATGGAACAGCAACTCAGTGTACCCCCATTCCATGGGGGTCTGGGTGGTCAAGATGTATGCAACCTTTCCCTTGTTTAAAAACGTTGGTTTATGGAGAAAAACTTCTCCTATAGAATACATTCATGTAGTGACTGATCGGGGGAGTTTATTCTAGAAACCTAATTATTGATAAGGACGGAGATGTGAGGGCCCTAAGGGCCTCACAGAGCTCCTAGATATTACCTCTGGTTGGTTGTGTTTTAGATATATTACTCTGATTGTATTGATATATTGATGATCTAATTTACAGCATGGGTACATGGGTATTTATACTCCTAGAATGTAACTATAGAGCTACCTATCTCTAACTTAACTCTAGCTTTTAAGTAACATAGCCTTCACTAAGAATGGTAAAGTTTGACATAAAACTGCCACACTTATTGTGCAATAAAAGCTACTTAAAAAAATCGGAGATAAAAAATTCGTGGAGGTTGTTTCTGAGAGATACGTTGCATGCATTTCTGTGTTGAAGTATGGACTTCCCGCAAATGTAAAAAAATATGAGAAGCACCGGAAGTTTCTTTTATAGCCATTTTGATTAAATCCACATTCGCCCAAAGCTGGAATATAGTAATAATTCTTCCAACTTAATCAGCAATGGATGAGTGCACATACTAATGGAAGTGGAATGGAAACGGTTAATGTGATCGTTTCAATCTACCTATACAGGAGATTATGATTAGACAAATACGCGGTCTTTCATATGAATTGCTAGGGATATGATCTCACCTGGGCTAGGGATTTTATAAGGGTGATAAGACAGGATTTCAAACCTTTCTTAGTCTAAAAAAGGACGCAAGCTAAGGACATTACTATATGAATATGAATGATACTTCATCCTTATTACATTACAAGCGATATCTGAAATTCCTAAAATGCAATATATAGTGAATTGTGATATGCAATATTTGTAGTCATGCGGCTTTGTGGCTGGAACTTTTCATCAGTGAGATCATGGAAGACTAATATGCTTTAGGTTGTAGATAGCGCCAAGGTTTCAAAAGCAGTCATGGTGGTGGGCATGAAATTAGAATTATCAAATGATATGTATGTAAAATTCAATCTTTTGGCATAAATATCTAATAATTCAGAGGTTGTGTTCTATGGGTACAAACTACCTTAAGTTTTGTCTGTTTTTAAGAAACTGCCCTTTCTTTATTGCAATTAACTACTTAAAAAGATGTGGACCTTAATCAAAGGTTACCAACTGACAAAATTACCCAAAATGAGCTGTTTTACTTGTGTGGTTGTTTAGGTTTTGCAATCCCATTCCCAAATCCAATTCCCATTCAGGATCTTTATTTCCCCTCCCTCAATTATTAAAATGACACTGAAATCACCCCCTTCTTTTTCCATCAAATCGTTTTGGTCTTGAGCATATCTTTCGTCCCCAAGGAATCAAACACTAGTACAAAAGCATAATGCGGAATCTTCTCCTTATTCCCTCTTGACCACAGCAAATAGTATGCATGAAGATAAGAACTGTTATCTATATTAATCACAGTCAACAACAAAGCATATTTTTTTTTTATTTTGCAAAAATGCTTAGTTGTTGATTGGGATTGTTATAGATAAGAGTTCTTGTCTTCTTGCATATATTGTTGTGGTTAAGAGGGAATAAGGTGAAGATTCCGCATTGTGCTTTTGTAGCAATTGTTTGATTCCTTGGGAAGATAGAAACGCTCGAATGTTTTTGCGATTCAGTTTAGTGACCGGATAGTCTATATCACTATAGTACTTGTACGCATGCTCGAGGTCTTTGGGAATTTGATGAAGCTTATACCTGGACCTGTGAATTGGAACATTCAGTTGGGCAAGGAGGTTTTGTGTATTTATTTCATCTTTTTTACTGTTTGGGTTTAACTTATTTTCATGTAGTGATAAAAAACTAATTCAGACTTGCTTATGTTGGAGCTTTAACTGGTGGATGTGGTTCTAGTTCTCATTATTTATGATAATTTATTGAACCAGAGGCTGTTGACTGATGACTCTCCACGTCTACGAAATGCTTTGCGTTACACAATCTATGGAAAATCTGGAGTTTTTGATGCTGAGAGGTTCATCGACGTCATGCAAGCCTTTGAAACTTTCATTGTGGCGGCAAAGAGTGGAGGCGGAGAAAACTTAAATGGTAGAATGGCTGAACTTGGCATTCTTCAAGTGCAACAGAGCCCAGATATACGTCTCTTTTCTTCAAATACCTCAAAGGCTGAGGAGCAAATCCAAACGAGAGCCGCTTTGGGATTTCTCTTATCTGATAAGGGAAACTTTTTCAGGGAGTTTCTTTTGGATGAGGTACATTCACTATTGTTTTCTTGCTTAAGTGCTTTAAAGGCTTCTTATTTTCGGCTTATTAAACATTATAACACCATTTGATTATTTATTTCAATTAGAACATTTAGTTATGTCTTTCCCTGTCCTAATTTGAAACTTGAAGTATGTCTGTTTCTATGTGTTACCATTCCCGTATCGCATATCCATGTCTGTGCAGCAAAATCACACACCCATTAATATTTTTTCTTTTTTCTGAAATATAAAAATCAATAAGGTACTGGCTTACAAACTAGGCAAAATTGATGTGCATAAATCCCTATTTGGACCAATTTTCTTCGGAAATGGCTAGGGATAATTCCTACTTTGGCACTTGTTTATGGAAGCAGTTTAATGATTTTATGAAACAGCGTCAAGAATTCCTTCGAAGAAGGCATGCGATAAAGAAAAATAAATACAAACAATTTCCTAATCTGTTCTCTCTGCTCGTCACCCACCTAATATTACGTCCCTCTCCCACCACCACAACCACCTCTACAAGTTTCATTTCATTCTCCACTATTTACTCTCTCTTTTCCCCTCGGTGGACCACCATTCCTTTCGCTCTTCTTGTTTCATTAGACATGAGTACCACCAAATTAAGCTTTTCCATTCTCACATCATATTTTGACCCAAGAAAGGGAGGAGAATCTCCTTTGGGTATTCTTCCTTCCATTATTTGTCCCCGTTGGCGTAACATGGTTATTATTATTGTTATAGTTATTGTTGTTATTATTGGTGGGTGCTAATTATTGTTATTGACACCTAAGATGACTTGTGGAATCTCCTCTTTTGGGATTTATTTCAAATTGGGGATTTTCCAAAGGTTTGCAATTATTTATCAGCTGAGGAGTGGGATGCGGTTTTTCCTATTCCATATCGGGTTTGGATGTGTTGTGGGGATGTACTATGTTGTGTATGTGTTAATCAGGAGAAAGAGGAAAGGAGAAAGAATCCATGTGATTGTAGTGGTTTTTTTGGAGGAGGAACAAGAAGGTGAAAGATGACACTAAGACAATATCGATAAATGACATTTTGAAAGAAGAAAAAAAGAAGAAATTGTTATTAATCCTAATCAACTTCGGTTGGACCAAATACTTGACACTCTCAATCATAAATGGATCCCGTACACAGGTGCCTAAGTAGGGATTATGCCACAAAATAAGTTAGAAGTAAGGTATTTTAGTACAAGTTTCCCTTGTTTTGTTGATGTATAGCGTTTTCACCATGTCAGATGGTGGGTAAGTAAACGAAGTTTGTAGCTTGGATAGTGTAAACAGTGAAATTTCTCGTTGGATCTACTATGTTTATTTCCACTACCTTAACCTTTTAAAAAGTCTAAATTTTTTTTTGCATCTTGTTCTTCTGTTTGTTGTCCAGATTGTGAAAGGCATTGATGCAGTGACCAGGGAACAGCTCGTTAATCTAATGTCTTTCTTTGGCATTGGAAGCGCTGCTCCAGTCTTGAGCATGTTTGGTACCGTAGGACCTCTTAGACCTTCAGTACTTCTTCCCAGTGTTACTGAGGAGGACAAAGTCATTCTGAACAATGTGCAAAGAGTAGTGGAGTTCCTCACTGCTGGAAGTTCGTTTACGAGAAATTCAAATGAGGTATGGAAGTTTATTTTAACTTTCTAAAATATCCACCCTCCACCTTCAAAACAAAAAAAAATCACCCTCTTATTAAACATCTCAAAGACGTGTACTTCCATATAATGGAGTGTGCAAGAGTCTGTTATCACTTAAATTATGAAGATTTGATGTATCCACCTTAGTTTTCCTTCATAGTAGACTTTTGAGGGAGCAATTCGATGAGCAAGTTGGTGACTGACTACTGCTGAGTTGGGTATAGTAATCAATTTAATTAGTCAACATTATCATGAGTTCATGACAGTTTTGTTCTTGGGAATAGTTAGATTAGGAAGAGGAAATTATGTGTTATGTAGTTAGTGCTGATCCATACTCACTCGAACTTGGAATTGTTCTTTTTTCCTGATGTTATCCACTGAACTTGAACTGAAATAGTATACTATAATGAACATAATGTTTTTATCTTCTTGTGGGCTTGTGGCAGAAGTCGACCCTGTAAAGACACCTCTTTTTTACTCTAGTGAAGCCACTATGTCTACAAATTTTAGTTCTTTATGTTGCCCTTAAAATCATACTAATGGATAACCAAGCTGAAAATTAATGCATACATGTTTCTGAAAGAACGAGCAGACGATTGCCGTACGTGTCCAAAATCCAAAATTATATTGGTCAAATGCGAGTTATCCTTATTTGAAGTGTTAGCTTTTAGTGGTTAAGGTATAACTTCAAATTTAAATATTTAATCCATTGACGATGACCTGAGTCTTGATCAAAGTCAGAGCATCACGAATACTGAATATGAATTGCTTGTAATTATTTAACCTATATTGTACAACGCTGATGTGGTTGACTAAAAAGAAGCATTGTCCTCTGTGGTTTTTTATCAATATAATGCAGGCCTTTGATGTGGTTAAGGTTACAAGAGAGCTTCTTCCAGCATTGCCCAGCATTTCCGTCAAAGTATTGCCCGAGATATTTAGTCGCTTGTGGTCAAGAGTGATGGCGCGTGTGATTCGTGATTCTTTAATACCATAGTTGACTTGAAATGTGTACAGTACCACAATTATATCAATCAATCGTAAATAATTGCCAGAACAATTTTGTACCCATTGTGTTTTTTTTTTCCAGCAGCAATCGAACCACAAGTTAATCCTGGTTGGGTTTCTTACATTGGAATTATCTTCGCATGAAGTTGAAATTCACATGAATTCTGTACCATGTAAAAAGTATCAATTAAGCCTTATGGAAGACTTTAGAAGCATAGTTAGTCTTGCACTAGGTACTTGTATGGTATCATTATGTAAATTTTATCTTTTAGGTATTCGTTTTATTTGGTGAATGGTTTGTTTCATAATGAGTTTGGAACGTAGTTTCAATAGTATGTCAATTTCCATATTTCGTAGAAGTCTTATTTCGTTTTTAGTTAGACGTTCTAGAGTTAGTAATACTATATATTGAATTCATTGTATTAAGTTTAAAGTGTGTGTGTTGATGATTAATAAGAAAGAGTACTACGGGAGTTTCTGAAAATATTTAAATAAGTTTCTTGGTCCAAGAGTGGTAAGAGACACCGCTAATAATGTCAAAAATTCGAGTTTGTATTGGAATGTGTGTAGAGAGGTCACCATCTATTAGTCAATAACCCTAGTTCTTGAGTTAGATGGTATATAAGGGTCGGCAATCGCTTTCAAGTTCATGATTATTATTCAAATTCGCCTCCACATAAATTCATGATAGTTTTCATGCATTATGCGGCAGAAATTTACCCAACCCGAAACGACCAGTTTGTCCGACCCGAAAAAACTAGGTTCTAAACACAAAAAACTCGACCCAAACCCGAAAAACCTATTAAAATTTGGGTCAAACCTGACCCGATCAAAACGATCCGTTTGTTTAATAAAATATTCATAAAAATACATTTTCCAATTTCAATTTTTTCAAAATAAAATAAAAAAATAATTTTTTATTAAAAAAAGGTGAAAGGAATGTTTAAATTTTTAAAATTATTAGTAAATTAATATTTTTATCGGAGGAAACAAAATGTACTAAATCGTTGGGTCAAATTCGACCCAAACCCATTTTGACCCGAAATGACCGGCCTGCTCGATTGCTAGGTCTAGTTGGGTATTTCGGGTTAATTGGTTCAGTTTCGAGTTTTGGTCGGATAAATTTCTGCCGACTCAATAGTATCAAATTTCTATTTGTGTAATATATCAAATTGGCAGATTTAAACAGATCGAATGTGTAATTTTTTGGGCGATTGATAGTACAAAAGAAAAAAAATCTGCCACCCTTTACTAGAAACCGGACTAGTGGATCACCAAACTACACACCATCGACCTTAACGAAAGACATCATAAACTCCACCATGGAGACAGGGAAAACACTCTCATCTACCCCTCTGATTTGCACCTGGAAGCACAAATTTCCATCTGGTGCAATCGGAAGAACCCTCACCAGTCACCACGAATCATGTCGGATACCTCAGCAAAATTGTGAAGTCTAGTCTGTAACAGCAAGCAAATGAACAATTGCTTGCTGCAGCATAAATCAAATCAAACCACATATACATTACATCATATTGTGACCGCACACTTGCAGAGGTGCTATTCATTGGTTTCAAATATCCTAGTAACAACCCGTTATCTATCAACATCATCAGTTTTCAAATTTCTTTTTTTGAAAGCATCTCTCAACATCATCTGAACAGCTACAAATTCAAATAAACTAGACACCGCAAAACGGTATTGAAAAAGAAATTAAATTAATTAATCTGTGTTATTATGTTAGTTGCAACTTGCTTACAGAACGGCCAAGGTTGGCAATTATCAAATGGCGTCAGGATTTCTAACTTTCTACTAAGCTCACTAGACTAGATACTCATATTCCTGGTTCCTGCACGGGCAATCTTCATCATCTCTTTCTATTGCCTTATACATCTTCCACTGTCATCCCACCCATATGTTCTTCTGCCGGCATTTTCCTGTTCACAAATACATCAATCGAATTAGACTTTTTTTAATGGACAATCAAATTGGACTTTGGTGCGTATGAAAGCTAAACAAATACTCCGTAAACTAATCACCGTGGATTTGGAAAAAGAAATTTACAAATACAATTACATTCTTCATTTTTCCTCCTATAAACAAGGTGAGATTCCAAATATTGGATTCTTTTTTTCCCTTTCATTTTCCCACAATCAAACCTAACAGCCCCTTATTTCGCAAAGATTCTGCGAGATTCATGCCGTGAATTTAAGATCCCAAAATAAAATGAAAAAATCAAACAACCAAAGAGAATCCTGTAGCATCCCAAATTCCCAATCCACTTCTTTTTTTTTTCAATTCCGGCAATTACAACCACCAGTTTCACATCACAAAATTCCACTATCCAACGTTCTCACTTAATAATTTTTAATAATCATTAATCAACCACCAAGTTAGTAACCATGTAAAAACAATTGATAAATTCTACTCTATAGAAAAAACAGTGAAATATTCTACAGGACACAAAACAGACAAATTCGATGACACATTCAAAAAACAATACGGAGTACCAAAATTAGCACACACACCTGATCAATTCGAACACCAGGAGAAGAACACCCACGACTTCGCTTCAAAGAACTTTGACAACAATCCATCTCTTGTCCTTCAGCACTACTCAAAACACCAACAAGTGGCGGGGGCGAAGGCGAAAGCGGCACCACCTGATTCTCTCCCTCCTCCTCCTCTTCTCCCTCTTCAAGCAGCTCATCGTCGTCATCACTACTATCGTCCAAATCGATATCAGTGTCAATATCAACCTCAACCTCCTCCTCATCATTCTCCCGATCATCATCCATCACATTAACCTCTAAACACTTGTTGCAATCAGCCATTATTTGACATAGTTTCGGTCCGGTTGCTGACCACGGTGTTGGACACTGGCATCTCTGGCATAGTAACTTCCTTGTGTGTCGCGCCACTAGGAAGTTCGCCCCGTGCACCTGTCACCCAACAACACCCTAATTAGTACAAATTTAACATAAAAAATTGTGCGAATCGGTTTCATATATGAGACTGGATAAACGACCACTCGAGTAAAAATAACCCCTCCCTCGAGAAAACATTAACGACCCATTTCACCGAGTCTCATTTATGAAACGGGTTTTCATGCAAAATGGCTTTTCATACTAAAAGATTTTTACCTTGGTGTCGCAGGCCCAGCAAAGGCTAGCCTGGTCAGAGTCACAGAACATTGTAGCCGGAGAGTCACATAGCGCACAGCTTATTACCATTTCGACCCTCCGTCTGAACGATGTTACTTCAGTTGTCAGACTTGTTAAGAGCTATGTGAGAAAAGAAAGAAAAGAAGGGAGGAAGGAGAGAGAATGGAATGGGCGGAGAGAATGGATATAATAAAGAAGCAGCGGCAAGGCAAAGGAAAAGGAAAAGGAAAAGGAAAAGGCAGAGAGGCGCATGCAAGTTGCAGGGGAAATAATAATATTGAATGGAAATTAAAACGAGACTTTATTTTTATTAATAAGTTGAGGTTGGTTTTGGTTTTCCTTTCCTTGGTGTACAGGAAATGAGGAAAGCAAAGGAAAGTAGTATCAGTAGACCTTCATATTTGTGTGTGTGGTTAAGAGTGAGGGGTAGAAGGGTAAAATGGTGGGGGGAGGAGAGAGAATGGAGTGGAGTGTGGTGAAAGGGAGTGCCAGGTGTAGGGATTTGAGGGAACAAGTGGTGAGGCTTTGAAATGCAGTGAGGAATGGGATATTTATTTGGTGACGTGGAGGTACAGGTAGGAGTGAGGAAGGTATAGATTCTGATGTTATTAAACGTGGTTTGACAAGGTTCTTTTGTGGCCAATGGTTTTGGGACTGCCCATGTGAAGCGGGATTGACTAGAATCGCTCTCGATCGGGTGGGTGATGTGGATTATGTTTATGTTGTGGGGGCGTTTGTGAGATTCTTGGCATTTGTGTGTGGAGATTTTGATCTTACGAAATCATGCAACTTGCTAAGTGGTGGTGGACTTGTTTGTGGTTGTAATCTTATCTGGCCTTGAAAAATATTTCAAGTTGGTTGAATGAACACTTATTAAAGTTCTAGATCCGGAGTTGGCTTGGCATGTCACAGCTATAACTGGCCGTTGAACTCACTTGGTTTGAAGCCACTCGATTTAATTCGGGTTAAAGTCAGTTAAAGTTGCCTCATTGATCGAATTCACTCAGTCGAAGTCGAGTTGTAAAAGGGTGAACTGACTTTGAGCTAGGGAGGGTAGCTAGGTTAAAGTCATTTATGTTGTCAAAGTCAGTCTAATTCGATAAAAGTCCGCCAAATCAGTAACATTCGATCTAATTAAATCGGATAATTCGGTCTAATTTGCCTCGACTTAGCCTTGATAAGTCGGTCAAATTGGATCAAAGTCGGTCACAATTCGGATGATAATTCGGTCAAATTGTCAAAGTCGCCTCAATTCAAGTCATATGAAGCGCGGTAAGTATGAGTTAAGGTTATTTTAAGTCAGCTCAATCCCAAGTGAACTTCAAGTCGACTCGTGGCAATCACAACTAGACCTGGCAAACCCGTGAAACTGTTAGGTTTTGTTCGGTTCGGTTTGGGTCAATCTCAATTTCTTATTTTCCGGTCGCATTGCAGTTCGGGTCGGGTTCAGATCGTTTTCAGGTCTATTATTTTTGAAACATTTGAGTACATTTGATTGGAAATTTTCAGGTCGTGTTCAGTTCAGTTCGGGTAAAACGGGTTTCAAGTTCATCGCGGGTTGTAACTTTCGGGTATATTTCAGGTTTCAGGTCGGGTGGTTCGGTTTGGGTCAAGACCCCAACCTCCCTGTCCTCTGAAAAAACCCTAGCCTCTATTAGGGGCTGTCATTAGTGCTTTATACATTGGTAAATTCTTAGTACTTTTTAGTTTAAATTAGTTTTAGTTTTACTACGAATAAAACTAGTCTCTTCTATAGTAAGAGTCTATTCAGTTATGAGAGTAATTGTTATTATAAAGTTCAAGGACCAAATGGATCTACAAAGGTTGTTTTTATCAAGATGGAAAGATCAATATTAGAGACATTCTTCACTATTGGGCTCTTCTGCAAAAACGTTGTTAAACTAAAAACTGCGATGAAAAGGAAGTCGTTTGATAAGAGAGGGATGCTACTAACTAGTTTTTGTTATCGAATGTATTCTTGTTGATGTTAATTTTGATTGTAGATGCCATATCATTATTATGTGATGATAACTCTCTTTTCTCTAAGAAAAAATATTGTTAGGACTTTTGTTGGAAAAAAAAAACTTTATTGAGTTGAAAACCAGAGATTTTAGTGCAATAAGAAAAATTTATGTGAACCCATTTCATATATGAGACGGGATCACTAATGGTTATCGTGAAGAATGACTATTGAGATGTTATTAATCAACGATTTTCGTCATTAATACAAAGTCTCCAAGTTCAAACAAGTTTTTGTATATTGCAATAAAATACATAACTTAAAAATAGAATGAGTTTGGCATTGTTGTACCATTGATGTTTTTGTCCCCATAAATTTTAGTTTATAAATGTAGAACGAGAGGAAGTACAGTAACTAAATTCACTCCAAGGTCTCGATCTATGCCACTTAATGTTTTTAATATTGGTTCGGGCAATGAACTGATCTCTTTGATATTTCAACAATTCAATTAATTATTAGGCAAAATTGTTGAAGCAACCTTTTATATAATTAATTTTATATCAGCACCTCTTATATAATACTATTTGTAATAACAACTCCAAAAACCTTAAAAGTGTTGTTTAGACACACCTAAATGGGGTTTTCGTCTAAAATCAGGGTGAACTTTCAATATTACCCTCGACTTAGTACCCGCCATGAAAGGGGAGTGTGAGCTTAAATACAAGCGCACTTACACGAAATCCCTCCAACACAACCATATTTTCCTCCAACTATAATTCTATCAATCTCTCTCCTCATATTCATTCTCCATTTTTCCAAGAACGTCAAAACACTTGGCTTTGTTAGACAAATTCATCAACTGAAATTAAAAATATAAAAGCAACTAAAATTAAAAAAATTTAATTATCATTACAAAAGTTCTCCAAGTAGTACAGTTTCATGGCATTATCATTACCAGTTCATGGAACTGCAAAAGCGAACTTAAAAAACTTCAATGACACAACCAATATCGAATGACTTGACACAATTGCACTAATTCAACTCGAATCACCAACAAGTTTATCCAACAGTTGATAATAGAAGTTTGAGAAACTTGAGTGATGATCACATTGGTTTCCATGACGATGCTTTCTCCAAACTCTTAGGATATCACAACATCAAAGTCTCTATATTGCACATTTTCTATCTGAGTAGTTGGTTTGACCAATTAAGTAATAGAGGATAGGTTGAACGTTCACGGTGATGTATACGTAGTAAGAGAGACTAAGAGTGACTGTATGGTAGAATGATTGCAGCCCTACCGACGCAGAATGTTTCGCCAGGTGTTGATGGTGGATAATTAAAGAAATTAAAGAAAACAAAAAGAGAAACAAGGGGGAGAGTCGGTAACGAGGGAACTGAGAATGTAACCGAAAAGGAAGGATGGAAGACAACGTATGCGCGTATATTCAGACAAGAGAAATATTGAAAGTTCACCTTGGGTTTTGGTCGAAATTCTATTTGGGGGTGTCTAAACAACACTTTTAAGGTTTTTAGTGGTGTTGTTACAAAGAGCGTTATTCAAGGGGTGTTGATACAAAGTCAATTATTTAAAATGGGTAGTTCAACAATTTTGCTTAATTATTAAATATATTTACATTTAGAAAATTTATTAAGTAGACAAAATTTGTTAACAAAACAATCATTATCAATTGAAAATCGGTCGTTTGAATCAACTTTGGCTGGTTTTGACCAAACCGGTTTTTCACTCGAACGATTAAGTTTTTGGTAAAGCCGGTTCGATCATTATTTGTTTTGAACCGTTTTTTTAAATAAAAAAAATTGTGTAAACCCTTTTTATATATGAGACTTTGTAGTAATAACCCCTCGGGTAATCATTAATACCGCCTCGGGTAAACATTTTAATGACCCCGGAGTCTCATATATATGAAACAGGTTCACATAAATTTTTCTATTTTAAACATTAATGGCACACTAGCCTACTAATAGATTTACTCTTTAAACTCAAGCAAGGTTGTCTTATACTTATTAAAGGCCCGGTGCAATTTAGTAAATTGAGACCCTAATAAATAAAAACTTAAAATATATAGGGGAAATGATTATCTCAGATATGCATCCAGGAGTACAATGATCATGTTAGACCTCCAATGCATGCTTTTTACCGACATTTGAATGAATTTCTATATATTGAATTTTGATAAAAGTGGAATTAGGAAAGTGGAAGAGAATTAGACCCTTAATTTTATTTTATTTTCTTTAATTTGAAATTTTGGGGGAAAATTTATTTACCAGATAAAGAGAATTGAAGATGGCATGTTACTTTGATTGCCAAGTGGTTGTGAGGCAATTGTTTTTACTTATTTTCTTTTTTTTTTAATAGAAAGTTAGTTAGGCTAATAGAAAAAAGAAATTGGGACTAAATTTGAGACCCTTTGGTAAGTTGAGGCCTAGTGTGAGCATACCGCTCGCACGGGGATAAGATAGCCCTCAAACTCACTCTAATGCTTTTTCCGATACACTTGGAAAAGATAGATTACATTTCTTTTAAATATGTTCTTTTCGATTTTTGTTAGATTATTAAATCCCATGGAGTTGTAAATAAAGAAAACCACCTAAAATCACCTTTTTGTTGATTGTGTACATCTAAAAAAAATTGCCTAATTTTCCTTCCAAATTTCCAATTCAAAATCACGTACATTTTTTTTATTTGGAAAATGGTTAGAATTTCACATTTTCTTTTTATTTTATTTGGAAAATGGTTAGAATTTCGCAACACCCCTAAGATAATATCCAATTACAAATTTTGAGAAATTAGAATAAAAAGACTTCTAAATCCCATGTAATAGCCTAGTAATCGACTAGAGTGAACATATTTGCAAAACAGAAACATCATCCTATCTAAGACAAGACGTTTAATGGTTTTGACTACAGCAAAAACATTTTCTACTACCTCCTGAAAGGTGCAAGAATTTCTAGTGCACCTTAGGACGTGAATTGCAATTGTAATTGTAAGTCGCTTCAACTTTTCAACCAATGCTTCCCTTTGCTGAACTTGTATATATAGTCTTCTCATGATTTTTTTTCGGTTAGCTAGGAAGAGGAAGTGGAAGTACTTGTTCATGTCGTAATTTCCCGCCATTCTACCTTCGAGAAGGAACAATTGAACCAAAGGTGATCAGAATTCTCAACCGCACATCTACACAAACAGCGCAAGCTAGCTAATGAAAGGCCTCTAAGCTACAGATTGTCATGAGTAACCATCACAGTTTTGAGAGCAATAAGTGTAATGATTAAGTGTCTTGAGTAGTTTATGGAATAGTAGATCGTCTTTTTCCAAATGCTAGTATTCTGATTCCCAGTAAAGAACTCATAAGCTTTACTCATGCAGTTTGCTGCTGTAGATTCTTGGAGCATTGCAATGAATTGAACCTTCTTTCATTATAAGATTGTCTCTAACATTCAATATGCTTTTCCATAGCAAAGAGCTATTTTTTGTTTTGTCCAGTGACCAAAAATCTCTTTCTTTCAATACATTTCCTTTATTTTTCATTTTAATCACGTGTTGATTGTGAAAACTTGGACTTACATAAATAGGTGGTTCCAAGGCTACATAATTTTAGGTGATTTTTTTTTTATAAAAAAAAAAAAGACAATTCTAAGTGGTTTTTTTAGAAACCCAAACCTATTCTGATGCGTAATCGGAAGCGTATAAAATATTTTTGGGGGTTTTGTATTTATAGAACAAAAATAAATAAGCAAAAAGATATGAACTTGAATAGATTGCCGACTCCTCTGCACAATCAAACTCAAGAACTAGGGGTTGCCACTCCTGGCTTTGTTCCTCACCACTCCTGGTTAAAGAAACTAACTCACAGAATTCAGAAAACCATCTGAAGACTCTTTTTATTAATAATCAACACACACACAAAACTAACACAACTAAGGCCTTTATATAGGCTACAATAGTCCTAAACCTAATAGGAAATTATTCCCCTAAAAATATTCTTGAAATAGGAAAATTACAATAAGAAAATAAACTATTTTCCTAAACTGTGAATAGTACTATGAATAGTAACTCGTGAATAGTACTTCTAAAAATAAAAATAAAAATTCTTATTCTTTCTAAACTTTCCTAAACTAATTTGGATAAAAAGAAAATTTCTTTTCTCTTTATTTGACCCTTTAATTTCCTAAATTAAAACTGCATCATATTCAAACCAATTACTCGATTGGCGTTACTGTGTTCTATTTAAGGCCATATGGCTATACCAAAAATGAGGTTATGAATTTAGGGAGTAATAATAAAATGAGGGATACAAAGATAATAAAGAAGGTAGAGATTATGCAAATTAGTAAAGAGAGATGGGAACAATCCTATTATTGGAAGAGAAAACATGTTAAATTTGACACAAAGAGTAAGATTTATGATCAAAAATTCAGAGATGAATTATTAGCCACATATTATTTATTTTATTTTCTACAAAAAAAAAACAACAAAATATTGTAATTAGTTAATCTCATATCTATGACCATGACTTCTACTATCCGTGTCAAGATTAACCAACTACCTTTTTCTCTTTTTGATCTTTAGAAAAAAAAAATGCTCCATGCCTAAATTTTTCATTCATATGTGTTACCCTATGTGTTAAGGTTAAGAAATGATCGTTATTAAAAGAGATGAATTCTTTTTTTTTTAATGGATAAAGAGTTGAATTGTTGCGATATTTAATTAATTAAGTATGTACGTACAAGTAATTTTTTTTATAACGAATTAAGTATTCGTTATTTTGATATTGTCAAAAATTTAAAACTACTCCTCTCATGGTCTCACCTTTTTCTCTTTCTATCTAAATAAAATAATAGAAAAATTCCACCTCAAAAAAATAATTGTAATCGCCCCCTCTCCCCCCTCCCCTCATCTCCCCTACCTTTGGCCATGAACCCTAATTTAAATATACCATTCTTCAGGCCGGGAAGGCCGATTTAGTAGTGGTTCCCGAATGTAATCTTGTCTTTTCTAAAAAAATTCTATAGTTTTCGGTGTTTCTTTCTTCTGTTTGAATAAATTAGTCTCCCATATGTGGAGTTTTATATTTTCCATAGTGGAATCTTATTTCACCTATAGTGTGAACAATAGTATTAGTATAGGGATATCGTGCATACAAGATCAACTTGCAGTATGAAGATGGACATAAGATTGATTATAATATTAGCGATGAAGATTTCTGCTTCCACAAAAGATGCCGAGGCATGGATCGAAGACAGTAAGGAGTCGCGATTGAGTTTTAATTAGTTGTTTTGTTGATAAATTTTGTATTAATATAGTTGATTTAGTATGTTTTATGGTGTTTTCCGATGTAGATGCTATTATATTAATGAAAATCTCTCATCCCCAATTATCAAAATAAAATAAAATAATAATAGTAATCGATACCCATCTACACACAGGGTAAGGCAATCTATAGATTGACTCAGCTCAATAGCTTCCTCCAGATAGAGATCATAGAGATTAAATATGTTAATTTTGAATAGCTTAGAGTGTGGATGCATGGACAAAATTCGTGTCATAGGGCTCAAGCCATTGAGTTGAATCAATGAATGAAACATTGAGGAAAGGAGCAACTACAGTGTCGTTAAGCTTTTGCGCATACACCGCCCTCGCGCTCATATCTGCACCTGGACCAGAACACAAATACTCTCCATAGAAAATGGTCCTGCATTGAATATTACTTCGTAAAACAGTATGGCTGTATGGAGACTAGGAAAGCAGGAGAACAAGGATGCAATAATAAATTCATCAAATTAGTTCAAACCAACTAATTAACTAATCTTTTAATGTGTTCCTTTATTCTTTAAGTCGTCAAGAGCTATTTTTTTTGTCTCGTTACCGATTGATTTCTTTGTTCTCTACCATGTCGCTTAATTGGCTAGAAACATGCTTAAGGTGCAATAAAAATGCAAGATATCTCTGGATAATATATATTGGATCGCTTGTCAGGTTAATCAAAAGAAAAAGAAGGAACTTAATTCGGGTATACTTACAGGTCACTGCTAGGAGTGTTGAAGTCATTCCATCCCTCTGGGGCAATGATATCAGACATGGTCGTATAAGCGAAAATAACGCGAGAAAATGGACGCCATGCACGGCCAAGCCAAATTCGTCCTGTGCCTCCAATTGTACAATTGGAGAAAACAAATCCAGTGTTCTCATCCTGGGAAGATCTCCCACTTGCTGTGACCACACCATTTATGAACTTCACTCCTGGTTGAATT